>APFE030494943.1:14380-25383 GCA_000404065.3 Pinus taeda | reverse complement strand
TAAGGTCTTTAACAAATTATTTGGCATTTAATATTATTATTTTTTTAACAAATTATTGACATTTAATATTATTAATTTTTTTATTTTTTCATAATCCCATTAATCATAAGACTAGATCCATCTGCACTTATTTGGCATTTAATATTATTATTTTTTTTTTGGTAACAACAATTATCCCTAGGGTATCACCATTAATCATAACTCTAGATCCATCCACACTTGTTCACTAGAAAACAGTTGGATGGCAAAACAGAATGTGAACTTACCACATTTTGAGAGTGGAAACCTTATATCATGCAGAAAAGTCCGTCTATTTTCTACAAATTTTATTATATACATTAAAAAAGTCAAAGGACATAAATATTCAAATAAATAATTATAAATCAGTTAGGAATTATTAAATTGAAGTTCATCTATACAAATTTATTAAAGGGAAATCTCCAATCTACAAGCACCTAAAAGGGCAAGCTTCAAGTTACAAGCAATTAAGAAATAGTTACCTAAAAAAAAAAGAAATTAATAAAATAATGTTAAGTAGACAATTTGTTAATATAATATTTTTATTATTTTACTTTTATCAAAAATACCCAATTAAATGTCACATTTATCAAAATAACCGTATACATATTTCATATTTAAATTAATTCAGTAAAACATGATTTAATAAAATTTAAATTAGAAAATAAATTAAATTACCCAAATAAATATACTTTTATCAGAATATCCATCCACATGTATTTTATATTTAAATTAATATATTTACACCATAAAATTTAAATTTAAAATCAACATTATAACACATTTTCATTGGCTTACACATTATAACATGGAAAATTAATGTTAACATTTTAAAATCAAATTTCCTCTAATTGGCAAAGCATGTGAAATTGTACTAATTAATAATAAAAAAAAAGTATACTTATAAACAAGTAACAAATCTCACAAGCAAGTGTAAAAAGAAAGATATTATAAAAAAAATAGACCTCAAAAAATCATAGTGTACATAGAATGATTTCTTCCTTTGGGATGGTCCTTAGAGGTTCTTAGTATTATCTTGAAAATAAGTTCCTACATTATACAATCCATGAAATCCCCTGTTTTAGAGGCTTTGAACACTTTATATTTATATCTTGTAACTTATGCTTTGAACTTCTCCGTTACCTCAATAATGGGTACAACTATTGAGTTTCATTACCTAAACCTTGTTTACTTTAGGAAATTAATTATTATATCTTTGGGCACAACATAACCTACTTTTACAAAAGTATGGGGTCATTTACTTTTATGCTAAGAATATCAACTAAATATGCCACCCAAACCTAGTAGTGAGATGAGACAATTTTGATTCTATTAGGAAGGAAACTATTCCATGGTTGCATAATGATCTCATCCCCATCTCAATTCCTTGCTCATACCAAGCCAATGTGATATGAGTTTGTGAAGGGAATGAAATTATACGTAGATTTATAACCAAAACTTAGAGATACATTGAAACTTAATTTATATTAATAAATGGAAGACATTTAAACTATTTACATGGAGAATTAAAACAAACTACCTAAGATGGTGGTAGCTTATCTCTGAGAAGAAATGTGAGATCTACACCATTTTTTGAATTTTATTATAATGATTCTCATCTGCCTTTAATATAAAAATTCAATGAGAAACCATACAAATCCAAAAACATAACTTTAGGAGATCAATCACCAAATGCTTGTTGTTTTGCATGGGGACATAAAATTTTTGGGATAGTAAATTTGACATAGGGCCATTGTTTGAAACATACAATATCCCATTGAAAAATGTATATATACAAGAAGTAAAATTTTCAACTACCAATGGAGAATACAATTTGCATCATCTTGTATCCCCCAAAAAATGTTGTTTAAGGCTTTAAAGTGACACTAGAAATTCAGGATTAAAAAACTACAGAAAAAAAATGTAAAAGCATGAAAGGATGTTGGGAATCAATGGAAGAGGTTAGCGGAAATTGATTTCCACTTCGATGATTTATACCCCTTAGGAAGAAATTTTATCCATTGTTATGAGGTCATTCATGATATAGGAAAACTTCTACTAAACTTGGCTCCTAGTGAGCCGCATGCCTTAGTGCAAGAGTTGGTATTGCTTCACAAGGTAATATAGTTGAGTCCTCTATTGCAAGGTAACCCTAATATATGTGTCCACAATTTAATGAATATTGGCATGCTCAATGTATTTTGGGCTAAGATGTGTCAATATGAGTTTCTCTATGATTTTCGATGTTTCTTGTAATAATTCAACATAAAAACCTTTCATAACTTTTTTGAAATATGTCACAACTTCTTATGGCCTTCTCATCTATGTGAGGAAAGTCTGTCATAAAGTTGTATGGAATATTGGAATGGAACAATATCTCTATAAAAATTGGTTAAAATATATGATGTACTTGTCACCTAGTTGCAATAACCGGTTATATAGGTATCACCTACTTGTGACTAATTTTCCTGTACTAACAAAGTATATCTAGCGTAACCCTTGCTTGCAACAATATGTTGTATAATCTACAATACACATGTTTCTTATTTGATATTAAATCCAGTCAAACCTATTACCAACCAATTATTACATATAGGAATTCCCTTACATTGGCAACAACATGTTGTTATGATCTGTTACATGCTTGTTAAGTACATATGGAAAACCAACCTATAGTCATTTCTTACTCTATAACAACACCTATAAATGATCTTGTCGCAACATTGATCCTAACTCGCCATCAAATGGTTATAAAATGTGATTACCTTAACATAAATGTTCTATAACTAGTATCCTATTCTTTTAGGTCCTTTTCAATATTCTACTATAATCACTATTTCTATTAGTCACCTTTGGTAGTTGCTAAAGTTGCTAACCTATGATTATTCGATCTCTAGTAATATCTCCCTCCTCACATTTCTACAAACATGAACATGAAGTCCTTGTATGCAATTAGGGGTTCAAACTTTTATGTTGCCTTAGCCTAATCAAGGCTTGGTATCCCATCCAATTACCATTACGCTCAAAAGACTAACATAACAGTCATAAAATTTTGCTAGAAATATTATAATAGTAGGTCTTGTATTATAATATTGTTACACATACGATATTATCTTATTCTCTCTTATAAAACTTGTATACAACCTACATAAGTTCCCTATATGCAATCCACCACAACCCTCCTAGTGGTTGTTCTTATGGACGATACCTATTACAAAACTCTCATCTCTTTATCTAAATCTAGCACATGAGCATATTTTTTAGCCAATCGTGCTAATGAATGATTACAAACTAAGCGTGCCCACAACCTCAATATTCTCTCCATGGCTATTCTATTCCTAGGATTCATAATTAATATAACACAAAATATTAGGATTTACAAATTGTAGAGGACCATATATATAACTATCTTCTTAAGTAGTCACATCACAATAACTACATAAAATTGTTGTCAATCATCATGCAATCACTAAGAATGCATAAATACATCACATTTGTACCTAGATAGAAATCACACACATGTGTATATATAGGACATAAATTCATGCATCGTCTTTTCATGGAAAAATATTAAAGGGAAGGTTAACGAGATTCTCCCACTAAATTTGTTCCATATCAGGAAATCCATAGCATGGTTTTCTGGTTCTATGGTTTTTCCTCATTATTCATACTATTTTACAACCCATTTGTCTCTTATTTTACTATTTTCATGATAGTTGTATTTGCATTTCTTTCATGTCCTTTTGGATGTCATTTTATCTAATTATTTACTATTTGAAACTGTGTGACTATTACCTAGACACACATAACCACATTCAGTATCATAATCCTAATAAATTACCTTCATTGAGGCACTTTATATTAGTGACTATCAATTTTTCATTATCCATAGTATTCAACTCAACCCATGCTTCAATGATTCTGCTCATGTTACATGTATTCATGATGATGTTATGCCCATGTAGCTTTCTGGGAATTCTTATTTCAAAATCGTTCCCCATAACCAAATTCTGAGTTCACTAGAATAACCTTCTTATCAATAACCTTTTCATTGGTTGTTCATTTTCTCAATTCCAATACTTGGCTTAGGACTTATGCCCTCAAAGAGTGCAAATTATTTTTTTTAAGCAGAATGAGTATAGTTTATATTAAAAAAGTGGTGCTCATTCGCAACAAAATCGGGTCTTTACATCAATTTATCATTAGTTCAACAAGTTGATACAAATTTCTTGGTCCATCTATGCTATTGTAGTATCTACGTCCATCCTAGTTACAAAATTTTCCCATTATGGGATATCTACAAGTATAACTTCGACATAATTAGAGTAAGAGATATATATATTTCTAGTTCATCATTTTAATAACCCAAAAAAAAAACCAATGCAAGGATGGTCAGATATCCATAGGGTCTCGGTTATTTAGATCCAATCTTATGGAGGCCTCTTGTGAATCCTTGGGATTCTCCCGATCTGTCATTTCTTCCACATTTGCCAACAAACCATCCTCTATTGTATCCACCTTGAGCTTGAAATTATCCAGTTGATGACGCAAAGGATCCACTTCATCCTTGAGCTACCTGATATGTTCCTTCTTCTAAATTTCCCTTTCCTACATTTCCATATTCGCATGCATTTGCTAATGCATGCTGCGTTAAAGTTCTGACAATGCTTCTCGCAGGTCCCAATGATCTTGAACACAGGTGAGATGCAAGGCTCTATATCTGCCACCTTGCACCAAGGAAATGTCTCTCAGCTTGATTGACCTTGTCCTGTGGCTTCCCCATGTGCCTGACCTAGAATTGTCTTCGGGCCTTTGCACGCTCACTTATAAAACCACGCCTTTTATTGATCTCCATAAATTGGCATTATTTTCCTTAATCTCTTTTAGCTAGGTACCCTTTTGTGCCCACAACAAATATCCCTGCTCCTTGGCGATAACGCATCATCTCACCTCACTCATACTCTAATTCTCCTCCATCTTCTAGAGACAATTACTAACCCACCGGGTGTCCAAAATGTAGTCTGACTACAAACACTTCGGACAACCCAAGCCCATCGCCTATGACCTATCAATTCTTCTCTGAATTTCTTGATTTTCCTTCGAAACCTTAGACTGAGAAACTGTACTACCATCATAATGTAACGTCGAGCCTAGATTACATGGAAACTAATACACATTGGCCTTGTCTCATGTCATCAGGCTTTCAAAGAGGCCATTGTCCCACTCTAAGACCTTATGACATACAAAAGCCACATACATGTATGCACTTTATACCTATTTCCTGACCTGGAGGTGATGCAAAGATGAGCGAAGAGATTGTTGCAATTGAGATCCCATGAGTATTCCATCATAAATCAACCCTCCTCCATTAATTTCCCACTAGTCTCCTCATCTCTACGAGTCATTCCAACAATTCTCCCATCAATGAGCCCGACCTCACTCAGGTTTTGAATTAAATTATGTGTCATAAAACTCAAATCCCTGGAGGTGTTGAACAACCCATCTATCCAAGAACCAGGGCTGAAACGACGAGGCTGAATGTTGTGACTTATTCATGAAACATGTGTGGTACCAAATTTCCATGGGATGCGAGATTTCGAGTGATTCTGGGTGTCCAACATGCCACAAGTCTGCATGATTGGTATGAGATTCCAAAGTGTATTGCGACAAGAGGAGAAGGAGTTCAGGGTAGAGGTTATAGCGTAGAGGTGAAGGCTAGAAAAGGGAGGGGCCATAGGGAAGCGAGAAGGGGAGGGAAATGAGGGAGCCAAGGGGGTATGGGGTAAAGGGGAAGGGAGGAGTGGGGTATGGGGCAAAGGATAGGAAGGGGGGGAGATGAAAGGAGAGAGCTAGGTGCACAAATGTGGGGCTTCATTGCATTATGGAGTGATAGATTCAACTTTTCCACCTCCATTTATATCCATTGAGGCTTTATTTTTGGCCCACACATGACACTCTTCAAATTATTAAGGTATTTCTATCATGCTCAAAACATCGTTGGTGACACAATTTTCCTCCTCTAGATGGCTTGCCTTATTGGCTTGCTTGTGAACATCATGACTATTTCCCCTTAGGACAAGATAGAAGGTCACTAATTTGAAAGCAGGGATTAAGTTCTAGGTTCTCATAATTTTTTTGTTAAGGGTAGAGATCTTATTCTTTGAAGTATTAATCATATGCCTTATAACTATCATGGAGTTTCCTAACACTTGAATCTTTTTTATACCATTTCTATGGGCCAGGATTAGTCTTAGGAGAATTCCATAAGACTCATCTTGGTTATTGGTCTTTCAGCCTAGCCCTTGAGCATTAATATATTCATTAATGGCATTCCCTCTCCTTCTTGCCACCCGAGGATTTCATTTTGATGCACAGTTGAATTGAATGGTCTAGTTATTTTTGGTTTTAATACATGGGACCTACTCTTACAGGGATAGCCTTAGTATCCAATTGACCCAAACACACAGATTACACAACTAATCCCCGAGGGTTAAAGGGACCTCCCACTAGGCCAACCATGAAGATTCCAGCCGATCCAAAGAAGGGTCATTGAAATGTTTTTACAGCTGCATACACGTCAAGAGGATTCTCATGGCTATATTCATTGCTGACATACGAGACATTTTGAAAATTTCCATATTCTTGGATATCCATATTTGCCAATTGATATACATCGGGAGAGCAGACCACACCTCCTTAAAAAAAAAATTGGCCTAAAGGGAGCCCACATACGATTTGGGCAAAGATTTGAAGAAAGTATGAATGTCTGCAGGCCACATTAGTTCTTCACTAAAGGGGACTAAGGACAACTCCCTATACCTGCTTCGTCACATGACACTATTGGAAAAAATGAGAGATAAACTCCTCCTCTAATTTGCAAAGAGGACATCTGGAGGAGCCAAACTTGCCCCACTTCTATGTTTCTCAGTAGTAAGAAATTTTTAATGGGTGAGTAGCCAACAAAATAAATTGATTTTTGGAATGATATTTGTTTTCCAAATTTTCCCCAAATCACATTTTTTGGAGGTAAATGGGTGTCAAAAAACATGTGAAAATAACCATTCTTAACTAAGTAGCTCACTCTCTTCCAACCTCAACTGTCTTCCACATTTTGTGCAATGGGGGCTTGACCAACCAACATACTGAGGAGCATTTCACATTTAGGGAAAACAACCTCTCATATCTTATCCATCATCCATCATTTCCATCCACCATGTAGGTCCCTCTCTACAATTTGATCGAGCATTACCACCTCTTTGCTTTCCAAAGAAGACAAACGTCCTCAAAAGAATGATAATAATCCTGGGATTGAAGGCTGAGAATTGAATTAGTACATATATTGAGAATGACCTCATATCCACGGAGCTTAATTAAATATTTTGTGATGAGGTCCCTGGAGTAATTGATAAACCGCCAAATGGGAGAACCCGATATAGAGGCCAATTTGTCAGTCTGGTCATTTAAAGGAGAAAGGTAATTGGACCTAATAACGTGAGACTACCACTCGCTCGGGTTTATGGTTGAGCTCGGGTAATTGCTCCTATAGCCATATTTTGAAATCCTATGTCCTTGATCCCCAATCCACCATGCTATGTGGGAGCTCTAAGAGTTTTCCAATTTACTAAGTGATATTTCTTTGTTTTCAACTTCTCCCCTACCCATAGTAATTTCTCAATAAACATTCCCATTTAGTGAAGCACACTTTTGGGAGCTTGAAGAGTTGTGAAGTGATATAGGGTTATAACCAAAAGGACTCACTTTACCAAAAATTCTCTTCCCATATTATTGAATCACATACCACCCCATTTTACTATTTTAGATTTCATTTTCTCTTGAACTTTTTGTGAGGCGATCAATGTTGCTCGCCCCAAAAATATTGAGGTCCCTGTTAGTGTCGGTCTTGAGCCCTCCATCAGTGATCAAAAGCTCTTTGCATGTGCATAGGTAGGTGTCTCATCATTGTCAGTTTTGCATCCCGTTAGTCATGCCATAAAACTGATGGAGGAGTTGGTCCTTGTTCCCTTCTTGGCTTTGCTGGATCAGATCATATCATTTAAATGAGCTTGTGTTACACTTGTTTTATTTTTGTCTTGAAATCCCAAGTCTTAGGTCTAGGGTTTTGGTCAAAAATCACTGCAAGGTCATGAGTCAAAGGTCTAATAGTCCCCAACAAGCCGAAAGGAGGTATGTAAATATGTTCTATTGATATTTTTTCATCAGGTACAGCTCATTTATACCTTGGATTTAAAAACCCTGTTTTTAAACCCCAGGTCATCTGAAATTTGCAAAAAATAAGGAAAATTTTCAAAATTCTTCAAAATGTCGGCAATAACCCTCGTCTCCTCGCCAGAGTCCTTAAGATGGTCAACCTGCAAAAAGAACGGAGTTAAAGCACTTAAAAGATCAAATTCAGGACAAAGGGAACTCAAAACAGTGTTAAAGTGAATGTCAAAACAAAAACATTAGAAAGTGGGTTTGGTAAGTTAATTTTTTCAAGTTTGGGCCTATAAAGAGTAAATTTCCCTCTAAACATGCCTCATTATGCATTTGAGAGCTTGCAAAAACGAGTGAGAGGTCAAAGGAGGCGATTTACAGCAAGTTGAAGTCATTTTTAGGGGCGCGACCACTCAGGCTTAGTGCGCGACTAGTTGGGCGGGGCGCGACCACTCAGTGACCCCTCTGCAGTGTATTTTTCTCAAGGACGTGACCACTCAGGCAGGGCGCGACCACTCAGAGCAGGGGTGTGACCCCTCAAACTGTTTTCTACAGAACCACTCCAAATCGACCAAATCCCCCCTTTGCTTGCTAAATTGATCGAGGTAGGCACTCAATTCATGAATGATGATTTGGATGGTGAAAATAATGATGTGTGTCATGGTTTTCTCATTTAAAGTTGCAGGTGAATGGATTAATATGGCCGTTGGTAATGTTTGTAAAATGCTAGGGTTTTGTGACTGTTTCAAGTGTTTATTGTCCCATTGATCCCTTCCTTTTTCCACTCTTTCATTAATAATCATGTTTGCATCTCTGTCCAATTTCATTTGCACATAAATGTTTCCCTACCCCCATCCCTAAGTTATAAACCCTACCCCTCTCACAAGCACTCAAACCCTAATTCCCTCTACCATACACATGCAAAAAACTAAAACAAAAAGAAAAGATACATTGTAAAGACTGAAGAGAGTCATGTAAATTTAATGTGCTGTATATTTAAAAGCAAATACAAACCTCTATATATCCTTGACACCCTCTTGATACATGAAACACTTTCCCTTCATGTGAAAATGATGAGTATGTACTCCTTAATGTGCATGTAACCCTTAAAGAACAAAAAGAGCAGAATCTGGCTTATAACACACATTAACTCCTCAGTGAATTTGGTGTATGGTGTCCCTATGTCCCTCTTGATTCATGTATGCCCCTTCCATGTCCATTATCATACATGTTTTGTCCCATATGAGATGTTCTTGGCAAATGATTTCCCAATGTTAAAATTGTTCCTATATGCATGACAATGTGTAAAGTTTCCCTTGAAAATTCCCTGTTATTATCATATATTCCCATTCCTTGTTAAGAAGTTCCCTCCCCTAACATTCCCCTCATGTTTTTTCCCCTTGAAACAGCATAGAGTTCAGTACTTTTGCAGGCAGAGGCAGCAGTCCAATTTGTCCTTCAGTTTGCCCATCCTGCTCCAAAACCATGTCAACCACTGAATCCTATGAGCAAGGTGATGACCGGTATTCTTCCACAGAAATCGAGGCACAGCAGAGGCCTCGTAAGGGTGGCAAAGGTGGTCATCATAGTAGAGAGGAACCCACCTCTTTGGCAGAATTGTAGGCCTGTCCTATCGCAGTGAATGGTTTCTGTTATATGTCATGTTTTCAGTTCTGTGAGAGGCTTGCTCAGATTCAGCACCACAGGGAGTTGGCCCGCTTATTTGTTTCGCACCTTCATGATGGGCAGGTCACTCTTGCAGGGGTGAATTTTATACTATCTCCGGAGATGATTTCAGAGGCTACCGGGATACCAAATGTGGGTGAGGTGTGGCCCAAGTGCAAAATGCTAGATCATGTTTATTTTGAGCCATATGTCAGGCCAGCATTCATGAGTCACTTGTCAGGGGTCTTTCCTTTCAGATTCCTCCGGGGGGAGTATGCTCCAATCATGCGGCTTATCATGCATTACTTTACATGCGAGGGAAGATTTTCACAGGTCTTCTCTTATCACATTTGCCTGTTGATGCACTTTACCCGAGTGAGGATGATGAACATCCCGGTTTTCTTCTTCCAGGACATTCAGCGGATGGCGTCCGTGTTTCAGAGGCAGTCCCCAGCTCAGCAGCATAGGAGTTTGTGCCATCATGGTCTCATCCAGCTCATTGTTTCTCATCAGTTGAGTCAGCAGGGCATTCCATGGGCAGACTTCATTTCCCATGAGTTCTTTACAGTGCCACCACAGCCACGGCTAGAGCCAGAGGCCATTCATGAGGAGGGAGATCCATCACACCAGCCCGAGATTATTGTTCCGAGACATGTTGTTTCCCCACTGCAGCATACATATCAGAGGGGTCATAGGACCTTGTTTGCAGTAGCTCGACGAGTATTTTCTCCACAACAGGTGGAAGGGGTCTCGTCATCATCATCAGGTCAGCAAGTGTTATCTCCAAACTAGGTGGAAGGGGCCTCGTTTCCGACAGCAGCACAGGTAGCAGAGAGGGGCAAGCAGCCCATGATTGAGGAGAGATTGTCAAGTGATCCAGTTATTGATCTTGACGCCGGTTCTCCTAGCACGGAGCTCAAGGATATCATCCGAGAGAAAAGCACCGAGATTCATTCGTTGCAAACAAAATTATTAATGGCAAAATGGATAATCAAATATTTAGAGCAGCAAAACAAACAACTTGAGGATGAGAAAGAGTTGGATGAGCTGTGGAGGATTCGAAGTGATCGAGTCATCAACCATAGGAGGCCCGGTGACTTGCTGCC
>APFE030494941.1:0-11245 GCA_000404065.3 Pinus taeda | reverse complement strand
GATATGCTTGTATCATAAGTGATAAGCTCCAGCGTATATGTATTTCATTAATTAGGAATCACTATGTTACCCTCTAAGCATTATTTAGCTATGGTTGTAACTAAACTATATATATAGAGTAGGGGAAAGGGTTCAATATTTTTATATTTAATCTTAGTTATAAAAAATATGTCTTTATTTGGTTTGAATAGGATGGTATTACATTATACAAAAGACTTTACTATTATAGATTATACAGGAAGATCCTAACAGTAAAACACATTTACAAAAAAGCATGTTATATAGAAGAGGACATGATTGAATCAACCACATTAACTAAAAAGACTATGATGCTTATGAGATGTCACCCGACACGGCATCCTCCCTCGTCTGAACCCCTTAGGTGACAAGATCTTTTACTTCCAAGAAGATAGGCTCCAAAGGCGTGCTCCCCATTTGAATTGCCCATTGCAGATGGTGGAAAAACCTCAAGAGCAATAACCCGATCCAGGAGGAGAAGAGTTTTCTCCTTTAAAACATCCAAAGTGTCCTCGATTTTCACGTGGCGAGTAAGAAACTTTGACTCTAGGAAAATCTGGAAAGAGCTTCTCTATCGCTCTACCATGTCCTCTAGCTTGTTTATTGAGACCAACACCACCTGAGAGGCACTTAACCTTCTATCCATCACAACTTTGAGTTCCACATAGGCCTGAGGGTCTATGTTATTAACCATCCTGGGATGAGGAATATAACTGACAATGCAACT
Source organism: Pinus taeda (assembly GCA_000404065.3). Classification (NCBI taxonomy): domain Eukaryota; kingdom Viridiplantae; phylum Streptophyta; class Pinopsida; order Pinales; family Pinaceae; genus Pinus; species Pinus taeda. The sequence goes on along the minus strand of APFE030494941.1, from coordinate 10,500 downwards.
AACAATAGAGTGACAATCCAAACATCCAAGAGCATTAAACATAAACCAATGAAGAAGATGAGAGGTCAAAGACATTGATATATAGAAGAGGCTCAAAGCTTGACATGAGCCAGCTTGCATTGAAAATACTAAAATCCTCATTTCAGAGCCACTAGCACCAGGGAGTTGCAATAATGGGATGTTCAAAATCAAAAGAAATAAATTCATTCTCTATGGATGTGCATTGAGCTCCTTAAAGAAAAATATTTGAATTTTCTTGAAATGATCTTCCATTAAATGGATATGACTTTCGTTAAAGAGACATTCCTTCAGATGTGTCCACCTATACTCTTTCATAAAACACTTATTAACCTTGTTATGATTTTGAGGCCAAAGAAAGGAAGGACGAAGCTGGTGAGGAAGACCCCGACGATTCACCACAACAAAAGTCTCCGACAAATGCCGAAAGACATGGCGGGATGTAAATGAGTAACAAACACTTGACATATTAGGTGATTGGGATATGGTCTATCCTTTTATTACAACTAATTTGACCTTGCGTCCTCGTAGTCCCTTTTTTGCAAGAATATCAACATTTGAATTTAAGTTTTGGAGGATCTGATATAAGCTTACCACTTCCAAATTTGGCATTAGGGAGAGGATTCTTTGACTAGTTGCCTTTGACTCCTTAGAAATAGAATTCTTAGCCTTTGTGAATTGGTAGATAACAAACATCGAGTCCTTGAATGCATTTAGTTTTGAGATTTTGAGTTCCACAACGATTTCTAAACCCTTCCATAAGGCCAAGAACTATACATGATTGTTAGTTGTTATTCCAATACCCTAGGTGAACTGAGACACTAGTTTTCCATCAGGAATGATTAAGATCCCTCCTACTTCAGCCTCCCTCGGGTTTCCACGAGAAGCTCCATCAAAGAACAAGGAGAAAGAAGATTGTTCCTTATGCCATACTTTGAAATCTTGTTAGTTCATTCTTATACATCGTACACTATTGGTTTTAGGTCGTCTATGCAATTTCACATTCTTGGAAGTATGTATACTAGCTTTAATCCATTCAAGCTCCTAAGAATTTAAATTTGCAAGCTCATTTTAATTAAAACCTTGAGAAAATATGTTTTCCAAGAGCATAGAAAAGGCTGGAAAAGGCCTTGACAATAAATTTTAGGGGAGTAATGCCTTATTTGAAGATTTTTTTTTTTATTTCTGAAGATCCAAATTGACCAATGAAGATATTGGGGAAGGGAAACCCAACATGGAATAGGGATGGATGAGGATTTTCTCACGCAAGGGTGATGTCTTTTCCAGGCTATGAACATTTGGTCCCACAGGTGTGGGATTGATTCTATGCTACAAATTGAACCAAAGGTTATTTTCCATGTTTCCAAAGAGAAAGGAAAATTCCATAAGAGATGAGCTATAATTTCTTCATCACTGCAACATAAGACGCATCTTGTCGACCCAATGATATTTCATCTCTTGAGGTTTTCGATAGTTAGGATTTTCCCATGCACTAAAGGCCCATAGAAGGTGCTAATTTTTTGGATGCTATCTTTACTCTAGATACTAGCCCATATTTGATTTGGGGAGGGGGGGGATGCGGCAGGTGCTTTGTTAGCAAGGAGTATCCTTCCGGACTGAATATATTTTAGTGGAGCTCTTTATCAAGTTATGACATTCCTTGTTTTTCTTTGACACGTGAACCATACCTTTAAAGTGATGAATGAGGGTGTGCCATTGGGCCAATAGATGAATCAGAAGATCTGACCTTGCACATCCCTTTCAATGTCCCTAGTTGTTCCATTCTAATATGTCCATCAATTCTTTTATAACCCCTTTCTAGCATCCACTACCTTAAACCCTTGAGCTCTTCCAAATTCTTGAGTGGACCTACTGAGGAAAATGAGTCATTCCATATGTTAATTCTAGCTTCATTCCTAGATCACAAACTTAAGTGATCTACAATTAAGGGGGAAAATTCCTTGCATAAAGCCCAAATATTTAAATCGGGTCTTGTTCAAGAGGCATTTTCTGCTCTGAGTAGATGATTCCTTTTGAAATATTTTCAAATTAGGGCCAATTTCCACCACTCCTTTGTGTCTGTAACTATTCTCTAGACTATTTTTGCTCCCAAGGCCAAATTCATATAGAGAGGGTCCTTCACATCCATACCTCCATTGGCTTTTGGCAGACGAATTGTGTTCCACTGGGATCTTAAATGAAATTTTCTTTGGTTTTTCTTGCCTCCCTACCAAAGAAACCTGTGAATTAAAATTCATGTTTGTGTTAGAATAGATTGGAAGCAAGTAATTATGAACATAGGTGAATTGTTAAAGAGGAAAACATTGACTCTATCAAAATCACTCTCCCTGCAGATGAGAGCCACTAAGCCCCCCCAACCTTAAATTTTATTCTTAAAGTTATTTAATATTTCCTCCCAACAATCTAGATTTGTTGAGGCAAGAGAGGTTGGTATGCCGAGATATTTAAAGTAATCCCACTCCGTCCTTAAGGAGAATTCTAAAACCTTCATTATCTCTTGTAGGGTTTGGGAGGAGCAATTCCACCCATACAATTGGTTTTTTTTCTTGTTGATGCTGCCCCTAGAGAGACCCAAATGCTTATCTAAGATCCTTTTAATCTAATAGTAATTTTTCCTAAGCTACCTCCCATTAAAAATGTGTAATCTGCAAACTGCGAGTGATTTACATCCTTGACCTTATTCATTATGCCTAAACCTTTTATTTTTCCTTCTTTTTGTGTAGGTAAATCCTCTCTATGGACAAAGATGATCCTTCTAGTTGAATTAGTGGGTCTAGCAACAAACAACACAATCTACAAGACACTGTCCTAGATTACAAATGACATAAGAGAAGAGGAAGGAGACATACCTCGCTCTGATGCTATAATGCACTCCTTTTTTGAAGATCTTGATCACTTGCTCCTCAGGCTCAGTCCTTGTTGCTCACAACGTTTGAATACATGAACAAGAGGCCAAAAAAAAAAACAAAGCATAAAAGTGCAACAAGCATAATCAAATGTAATCCACTTAACAAATCAAGGAGCATTAAGATAAATGAAGCATTGACACAAGAATTTATGGAAAGTGAACCAACAATTGTATATATTAATAAACAAAAGAGGAAGCATACAACCAAGGCCTTGATGTTAGTAGCTCTCCTTGAGTGAATATCCAAGTCCAAGCTCAAGCTCTCCAAGCACTCCTTCTCCAAGCCAAAATGAATAGCATGTAGGCACTATCTTAACATAATTGTGCAAATAATCAAAGACCAACCATTTGGGAATGGAGGGGGATGAATTTATAGGCAGGGAGAGGGAGTTAGGATCTCACCAAAGATGGGGAAAGTCCTCATCTCAAGGAGGAAGCTCATAGGGATAAGATCAAAGGGTAATATTAGGAGAATTTGACAACATCCACAACAAACACCATCCATCTCACCGTTCTAGAAGCCTCTAGATCACGAAGCTTCTCCTCCACTTTGGAAAAACTTTCCTTTTAGGGTTCAATGCGAGTATCTAGGCAAAATCTGCACTGTCAACGCGAGGCTCATATGGTGCAACTTGCCATCAGCACAAGAGGGTAGTATCACAGTCGCGCTAACCAAAACATTAGGGTTTTGAGCTCATTTTTATTAGGAAAGGCTCAAGGAAAACTTTCATTATTTCTTCAGCGAGGGTCTGGACTGCATTCCAGGATGGGTACATTGCATAGTTGTCAAGGTTTTGGCACTCTGGGGTATGACACAGGGAAGTGCAAGAGGTGTGACAAAATATTGTGTAACACTTCTAGGTGGGCCACTTCTAGGTTCCTACTCAGTTATTTGGCCACAATAATGTAGAGAAGAGGGAAGATATGGAAAACCTTCCGAAGGCCTCCGGAGACAGGGAATAAGGGATAAGGACGTCCATTGACAAGAGGGGAAATTGAGGGTATCCCAATATAGGCTTTTAAACACAATATAAACTCTTTCCCAAAACCAATTTTTTCAAGGATTGCAGTGAGGAAGGAGTGATGAACATGGTCAATAGAATTTTCCATGTCTAATTTGATGACCATACTAGGTTTTCCATCGAGTTTACTCGATTAGATGACCTCTTGGATGAGAATGACATTACCCAGGATTTGACGATGTTGGAGAAACCCACCTTAGTTTTAGTAAATTATTGTAGGGAAAAGAGTTATGAGTCTATTGGAAATGACTTTGGTGAGGATCTTACATGAATAACTACACAAGATATGGGTTTGAAATGATAGAAATATGTGGGCTTATTTTCTTTTGGGATAAGGGCGAGAAAGGAAAAGTTTGTATTACCCCCCAGTTTTCCTTTAGTCCCTGGGGAATTCAACATTCTCATCACGTCCTTTTCTATTAGAAACTAGAACAAACATCGATAAAAAGATATTTGAAAATCATTTGGGCTTGGGGCTTTATCTAGATCGAGCGACCAAATGAATTTGATGACATCATTTTTTTCTATTGGTCTCATTAGGAGGTTATTATTAGACCTAGATACAATGGGGAGGAGGCAAGATATGAAGGATTCAACTTTGTTGGGTTCATTCTCATTGTTTTCAGAATATAAGTTCTTAAAAAGGGATAAGGCTTCATGTTTAATTTATGAAAGGTATATTTTTTTTGACTTACCTTCTAGAACGATCTACTTGACCCTACTTCTAGTTTGTTGGGCCTTTGCCTACTTATGGAAGAAGTATGTGTTGCGATCAGTGAATTTTAACCGCGTAGTTCGAGACTTCAATCTCTATTGCTATTCCTCCTACTTGTCGAGCATGAGGATGCAATTTCTCATTTGTTTCTCCTTTTCAAAATGTTCATCCCTAATGGCGTTTGTCTCCATTTGAGCTTGAATACTTTCCATCTGCTTAAATAACTTTTATTTTTCTTCACCCAAAGGCTTGTAGCGATGCTTAGCCCTAAGAGCTTACTCGAATGACTTTAATTTTGATTCCCAGACATAGGTTAGGGAGCCTAAAACTGGGAGAGTCCAAGCTTGAATTATTAAGTCAGAGACATCATTGGTTTGTGGTCTAAGTCTCCGCTATTCCTTTTAGGACCAACTACTGTGAATAAGGAAGTGGTCAAGCCTCATTGTTATGAAACCATACCTACTTCTCTTGTTCATCCATGTAAACTTTCCATTTTTTGGAGCAATATCCAATAGATCCCAATCATTGATAAAGTCCTCCATTTTTTCCAGAAAGGATCACGAACAGTTTTTTCGCCTTTATTTTCTGAGGGTATGAGAGTGACATTTAAGTCCCCTCCTACAATGTAGTCCTTATGCCACTATTGATATTTCAGACTTATCAGAGATTCCCACAATTATCCTTTCCCGCTGTAAGTGGTGGAGTAATAAAAATTTATTAAGGAAACAATTTCCTTTGTTTGAGTGTCTTCTAAATGGGCTACAATCTTCTCTTTACTACTATGACTAAGTTTAAAATTTGGGGTAGACCAGAAAATACCTAGACCCCTAGAGGCTCTAGAGGAACTAGTCCTTCATGATGAGATGGGGACTTTGTCTGATGATGAGGGGAGGCATGGGGAGAGCTATCCTACACAATAATAATAGATTGGAGGTTTTCCACTAGTTCATTTCTTACTTGACACTCCTGAGATATGTCCTAATATTGAGAGAACACACCAAAAGGGTTGATGAAGGAAGAGGTGAGATTATATGAGGAAATGATAGCCTTCAAGCTCCCTTTTCCTTTATCTGCTCCAACCTATGTGTTTTCCAATGCTCATCTTGAGAGGGACCAAAGGGAACTCTAATATTTTTGCAATCCCAGGCAAAGTGCTCGCAGTCATGGAAAAACTTGCACTTGAAAGGGAGTTATTTGTAGTTAAGGGACTAAACAAAGCTCCACCCCTAGAGTGAGAATGATATTCGATGGAATCCCTTGTTCCAAGTCCACCTCGATGCAAATCTCCACGCAGGAAAATTGTTTACCCTTAGGTTCAGCCCTGTCAAGATAGTGATCAAATCCATTCCCAATGTCTTCTAAACATTCGTCACTCCAACAAGACAGAGGGATTCAAGGAAACTTTAACCAGATTGGAACCATCTTAGGAATGTCCACATTAGGATTGAAGTCGAGAGTCCAAGCGTTGAGGTACACACCTCTCACACCAAAGAAACAATGGATTTCATGAAAAATCACGTCCCTGTCCTCCTTGATTTCAAATAGAAGGGTGAAGAATTTGTTTCCAACAACATAAACTGTAATTTTACATTTCATCATTTCGTTCTAGATCGTGCAGTAAATCCACTTTTCCACCGATTTGGGGGAGGGCCACATGCCCATAAACTTTCTGACCAAATCTTTATCAATGAAGTACTGTAAAATCTCTAAGGAAGAACTGTAGATGTAATGTTCGCTACTTTTTTGACAAACTTTGGTTGCGATTCCTTTAGCTGAGGGTTTTCTTTAAGGTTTATGACCAATGAGCGAAAAATTTCTTCCTCGAAGATAGGGCCCAGATACCTCCCCCAAACTCTATCACCATTAACTGATAGCAGAAAGGTCGTTGGCTCACTAGCAGAGATTAAGGTTTGTAAATTCAAATGACAGAAGTAGGAGAGTTCCAGAGTAGTGCAAATGTAGTCATACTAGTTATGGGTTATTTTTATCAATTTTTGGCATCCACATTAAATATTCATAATAAATCCTTTTATTGCTTAGAATTCTATATATATTTTTTCATTAAATAAATAAGGGGGATGTGGGGCAGAAATTCCCTGCCTTGAGTGGAAGTGGGGAAGTAGTTGATCCCGTATTTTGACCTTGTTGACCTTGTTAAAGCAACGGAACTAGAAAATTTTAGCCTCTAGAAACTAGACCCATAATTTATTTAATGTCAAAAGAATGCAATACTAGAAATAAGTTCCTAAAGGAGTGTAAAAGGTTGTTTCATACTTGAAGTGGAAAGATGAGGGGAAGCATGTTCCCGCACAAAGAGCAGTGCTTTTCCACCCTTGATACCCAAACAACATGCAATTCAACACGACATTAGGAAATCCAATAGACACTGATAAAACTAGGGTCTCTACACCAGTAGGCTAAGCAAGAGATATAACAATAGATTATTAAATTAATGTAGGCCCAGAAATTTATTTAATGTTTAATTAAATTAAGTTGTATAAAATTGTTCATTAATTGTTTTGTAACACTGAGCATGGAGCACCAAGACGCATGTATTACATATGGAGCATGGCGCATATATTACATTTGTTAGTTAATTCCAAAGAAATGTCTGGATCCTAGCGCATGTATTACATGTGTTGTTTCCAAGATTTTTGTACTTGTTATCACTCAGAAGTCTTCCCTAGAAGTTATCAAAAGAAGGAATAATCTGAGGTAACCACAAACCTAATCTTTTAGACTCGGGTTCTAACCGACCTAAGTCCAGGGAGGGCTCTCTCTTTATAATTTAACTTTGTTTTGGGTGGGATTTTAGGCTAGTTCTTAGTGTTCATAAGGTTTTGAATTTGGTTGGGTGGTGGAATTCTAGGAACAGATAGATAGAGCTAGGCCTTCAAGCCATTGGGCTATGGAGTCAATCAAAGGATGGCTTGACTGGACCAGATCACTAAAGGGAGTGTTCACAGGGTAGACTAGCAAAGCAAAAGACAAATCTCAGGTTCAATGGATGAGGTAGTCCTAACCAGGGTGAAAGGGCAATGAAGAATCCTTAGACTGGGATCAAGATGTAGAGCAGTAAGTGATCATGAGAAAAGGGCAACTAAGAATCCTTTACTATAGACCAAGGGGGAAACTACGGAAGGAAGGGAACATTTAATAATTCCCTAACTAAGATAGTTTAGCATAAAACATTAAGAATGTAAACAGTCATGACAGAGTGCATTAAAGCAAATTCTCAAATATCATTCCTAGTTTACCATTCAGATTTCATAGAAACAAATATGATTATTAATAAACATAAAGAAAAACAATAATACACATGAGATAAAATACTTATTTGATTTCCGCTTTACACAAGAATCCTGTGAAATGTCTTTACTTTATTCCTTGATCCAGCAAGCCAATCCAGTCTTTATACAATAGCACTTTAACTTGATAGGAAAATGTCTTTGAATCCACCCTAAATACTTCGAAAAGTGAAGTATTTATACAAAAAATATTTATAAAATATCTCTTAACAGTTTGAGAATTAATCTAGGAAATCAAAATATCTTCAAGCATGAAGATAGAGATAGATGGAAAACTGCATCATGTTGTCCCTTTTATTGTGATAGTGCTGGCTATTTTCAGTTAGAATTTGAGCTCTTTATGTTGGCTGATATTTGTATGCTGGAATCACCTTTGTCTTTAACTTTTGACTGATACTCTTTAACCTATTACTCTTTGACCCTGTTTCCGTGTTTCATCTAGCTGCCATTTAGATTTACTGTGGTAACTTATAGTAAAACTGTCATTTTTTCCCACCATTCATCTTCAGGTAATTTTACCTTGAGCATCCTTCTATATATCTTGTCTTCCTTAGTGTATTTGACAAATTTTGGCTTGGTGATAAATAGATGATTCACCTCATGCTATAGGAAGAATAGATTTTCTAAAGTATCATATAATACTTTCCCTATTGGCAATGCTTTGACTCCTGAAGTGCTTGCCTATTCCTTGGACAATCTATTTAATCTATCAACATACTCCAATTGGGTCATAAGTTTGTCATTGATTACCATGGGACTGGGAAGGCCTTTATCCATCAAAATTTGAAACTTTTCCATGAATCTGTCAATGTCAATTTGCATGTTATGGCATTTTTTCTCTAGGTTAAGCATAAGGTTTCTTTTAGAAATAACCTTTTTGATTTTAATGATGGCTTCAGTTCTGTCCTCCACACCAAGCTCATTTAGTTCATGCTTGTTCTTGCTATTCAAGAATTGGATGAGTCGATTAACATCCTCAAGCTGGTCTCCTAGGTCTTCCTTTAACTTTTGTATTGCTTCGGTGGCCACTTTCACCAATTCTGTTTGCTCGAATATTACTTGAATTGATGGCCAAATATCTTTGACAGAGTCAATGATATTGGCCCAGAGCATCTCCTTAGTTTGTCCTAGTGGCTTTTGCAATGTTAGATCCTTCTATAGGAACTATATCTTCTCTCCCATCCTTAGGGCTTTCTGTGCTTCTTCTTTCTGCTGTATTTGGGAAAGCTTACAGTCAGTTTCTAGGCTTGCCACTTTCTCCTTAAGCTTTTTTAGCTCTGTTGCCTGGATGGAGGTTTCCTCCATGGCTTTCACTAACTCTGTTATCTTCTCTGTTGAAGTACCTGCTGTTGTAAATTCAGCTGTGACTAGCAGTGCTGTGGCAGGTGGAGTTGTTGGTGCTAAAGAAGCTACCAATATTGAAGGGACTGCAGTTGTTACTATGGGAATGGCATCTGTGGAGGTAGTGACCATTCACTCTGTTTGGACTGAATCAATGTGTCCAATTCTTTCTCTGTTTCTTTCAACTGGTCATTTAGTTTGAGGACCAAGTCCATAAGCTCTTCTTGTCCTTTTTGTGTATCTAGGAGCTCTGTTATTTATGGATGATGCAATGGTGGAAAATTTGAGTTGATTTTGAAAGAAACTATGTCATCATTCTTCTTCTTTATCAACTTTTCAATGCCCTTTATATCTTTGGGATCGTGTCCCAACTCAATGATTAAGTCCTCTAAGGACTTGTTTCTGGTGTCTTTTGCCTGTGAATAGGCCTTCTCCAATTGGAACTGAGCTGATATATTATTCAGGGAGTTATGCAATTGGTGGGCTATAATGGCTTTCCCTATCAAGGTGGAGTAAATCATCTCCCCTGTCTGTCTGTGCAACTCAATCTGGTCAATAGGATGTATATCCTTTGCCAGCACTTCAAAATCTATCTTTTGGAAGTTAGCTGCTGATTTTGGTTGTTGAGTAGTGGGTTTCATGAATGTCATTTGCATTTTTCCTTCTTTCACATCATAGGCTGACATCAACCTTGCCTCGGTGGTAGGTGCCGTCTTGAGGTACTGTGCATAAGCTTGGGCCTTTAGCCTCTCATTCCTGGCTTTGATGTCCTTGTACCTTTCTCTGATATCTTGATCTTTGTCTGCTGACATCCTAAATGAGGACACTTCAACACTATGTTGCCTCTCCAACATCTGAGTATGAGATGTGGAAGGTTTTGGTGTGCCCCCAGAAAGAGTAGCAGGTCTAATTCTTTCTTTCTCTGTACTGGTGGCCCCCATTGTTTCTTCTGTGAATTCTTTCTCCGAAACAGGATTTAACCTCTGCTTATTGACTAGGCTGGTTTCTGCATATGTTTGTATGGTTGCTCTACTTGATGTAGTGGCCTCCTCCCTATTCCTTTTGAGGCTTCTTTCCTCATTTAGAGGAGTTTGCAAGTTAGGGGGAGTATTCATAGTAGGTGTTGGTTTGTGTTATATTCTTTCCATGACTAGCCCACGTAGTTAA
>APFE030494935.1:63005-150766 GCA_000404065.3 Pinus taeda | reverse complement strand
AAGTTTAGGAATCTAAGTGATATTTATGATGAAGGAATGAATTCCTTATTTGCCTTGTTTTGTCATGTTGATGATCCTATTCATTTCGAGGATGCAATTAAAGATAAGAAATGGATAGAAACTATGGATGAGGAGATGAATGCCATAGAAAGAAACAAAACATGGGATTTGGTTGAGTTACGAAAAGGTAAGGAATTCATTGGAGTTAAATGGGTCTATAAGACCAAGTGCAATGCTGAAGGCAAAATTGAAAGACACAAGGCAAGGCTGGTTGTCAAAGGGTACAAGCAATAGTATGGGAGAGATTATCAGGAGACTTTTGCACCGGTTGCAAGAATGGAAATCGTGAGAGCAGTGTTGTCCATAGCAGCACAAAACAAATGGAAAGTCTACCAAATGGACGTGAAGTCAGCATTCCTAACTGGAGTGTTAAAGGAAGAGGTTTATGTTGAATAGCCTCTAGGCTATGAGAAGAAAGGTGAAGAGCACAAAGTGTGAAAATTGAAGAAAGCTTTTTATGGGCTGAAGCAAGCGCCAAGAGCATGGTACAGCAGAATAGATTCATATCTATTAGATAATGAATTTGACAAGTGTGAAGGAGAACCCACCATCTACATCAAAGAAAAAGATGGTAAAATTTTAATTGTTGTCTTGTATGTTGATGATGTTATTTTTATAGGTAATGATGATCAGTTCATTAAGAATTTTAAATCAGTCATGAAAGAAGAATTTGAAATGACTGACATGGGTTTCTTGAGATACTTCTTAGGCATAGAAGTAGATCAAAATGAAAAGGGAATTTTTATCTCACAGGCAAGATATGTAAATCAAGTATTGAGCAGATTTAACATGGAAGAATGTAAGGCAACGATCACTCCCACAGTGATGGGATTAAAACTCAGCAGAGAGGACAGCAGCAAGGATTTTGATCCTAGTTTGTACAAGAGTATTGTAGGCAGCCTTATGTATTTAACAGCAACTAGGCCTGATATTATGTATGTTGTTAGTTTAATTTCCAGATTCATGGAGAGGCCAAAGGAGGCACATTTGCAAGCAGCAAAAAGAATTTTGAGGTATGTGAAAGGTACTAAAATGTTTGGAATTTTTTATATAATGTCTCAAAACATTCAGATTTGGTTGGATACACAGATAGTGATTGGGCTGGAAGTGTTGATGATCGGAAGAGCACTTCCGGTTATGTTTTCCATATGGGTTCAGGAGCCATTTCATGGGCTTCTAAGAAGCAGTCCATTGTAGCATTGTCTACAGCAGAGGCTGAATATTTGGCAGCTACAGCAGCAGCATGTCAAGCAGTTTGGATGAGAAGGATGTTGAGAAGCTTAGGCCAAGAGCAGGCAAAAGCGACAGTGATCTTTTGCGACAATAGCTCAGCTATTGCATTGTCAAATAATTCAGTGTTTCATAAGAGAACTAAACAAATTGATACAAGGTTTCACTACATCAGAGAATTAGTGAACAATGGAGAAATCGTCCTAGAACATTGCAGGACACAAGAACAGGTTGCAGACATCTTGACAAAGCCACTGGATCAGAAAAGCTTTGAATTTTTGAGGAAGTGTCTGGGTATGACCGAATGCCCAGCAGTTGAAATTAAAGGGGAGTGTTGAAAATATATAATTTCAACCGCGCGGTCAGCAGTCAACGGCAACTCAAAACCACCGAAGCAAACCTAAACCGCCGGGTAACTCATCGCACCACCTTTCGGCCTGAAGTGGTTTCCGGACATGGTGCTCCGATGCTGACAACTGGACTGCCATGACGTAAGCACCTGACATCCATCGGAAGGTATCGCTCGGTCAACTCACCCTGTCTGATATCCGTTCGATTGATGAAATCGCTCTTCGCCGTTCGATTCCCAGGAAAGGACTCCGCGGTTTAATCCGTCCAAAGTACATACGGGGCTGATCAAAAATTAATACAGCTCGTGGACCATACGTTGTGGACCATACCTCATATTAATGTTATGTTATATGTTTTGGTAAGGTTTTTAATATTTCTTACGGCGATTAAATAGGAGTATGGGTAAGTCCTTTTAATATATGTTTTAAAAAAACGTTGACCTTTTTTGTTATGTGAAACAAAACACCCACGGGGATTGTAAAAAAAACATATGTAATCGCATATGAAAAAATGTGTGACCTCTGCAGCGCGAAAAAGGAGCAGGGGAAGTGAGCACAGCAGTGCGGGTAAAATTTTTGTCATGTAATTTTGTGTGGTTTACTTTTCTGTATAAGCAATGAAAACACGTAGCAGTGTGTAAGAAAAAATAGAACAGAGGAGCAAATGAAGACCATGGTGAAAATGCAGCAGGGTAAAGTTTTTGGTTTGTAATGTAAAAAAAATTGCACAGCAGTGAAGGAGAAGGAAGAAAAGTAAATGAAGAAAACCAGTGGATTGTTTTGTTGAAATCCATGAGTTGTTTCACACAGGTGAAAAGGTAAATCTGTAAGTCCCTGTAAGTTTTGTTTTCACACAGCAGTGAATGTAAATGAAATATTTACACACAGTGGTGTAAAATTTCATAGGAGGCAGAGTAAGTTTTGTGAAAACGTTTTGGTGAATCCCTCTGAGTGAAAGAGGATGAATATGTAAGTGTTTTTGTTTAATGAATATAAATCATTTTATGGTGGTGAAATACTCTGTGCTCTGTAATTATTTTAAAGAGACTCCTCTGTGCAAAAAGATCCCGGTGTAAAGAAAACAGAGCATTGCCTCTGTGTTTTATTTTGTGGTTTTGGTATTTTCCCATTGCAAACAAAGCAAAAATACCCAACACTTTCAACAACAGCGATCGAACCCGGGAAATCAAGTTTTCCCAAATCAAGATGATGAAGATTCATAGTAATGCAATGAAGAGCTGCTTCTGAGACTCAAGGGACTAAGGCGAGTTCCCTTTGCGAATGATAATAAGATCCCCACTGCTAAATCCCACTATCAAACTTTCCCGATTTCGATATTGAAGAGCTTTCCACTAATGACGAGTTTTTCAGAGTTTAGTTGAAATTAACACTCAAGCAAGAGAATTTTTTGTTTCAACAACTATTTTTATGTAATAACTGTAAGATATATATTTATGTGTCGAATGATGTACACAATGTACTTACACCATTCACCTTTATATGAAGAAAAAATTCTGCATTATAGGTCAGAGAGATTAGCCTATTATTATCCTTTTACAAAAAAAAGATTATGTCAAGTTATTATTGCTTCTATTTCTTGGCAGAATGAACCTTTAATGAGCATACGACTATCTTAAGATAAAACTCAGTAATATTGTGCGCATAAGATTGTCATCTTTAGATAAGTTCGATGACGGTGGACTAGGGTTTTTTTCGTTGCACTTAAATTACTGTAATTTATCTTGAAATACTGAAATATTTCAAAACAGATGCTTATTTATTTGGTTACCATGTATGCATATGTTATATGCATATTTGATTTGGTGATTTGATTTCAAAGGTTTTTGTTATTTTCCACACCAATGTACAACGCAATGTTTAGTGGCTTGGAACGGGCCTGTCCTTGTGCAACATTTCCCAGCAATTGTGCAATTTTCTCCCGTCTCATTTGTCTTTACTATCAGCTAATTTTAAAGCGTCTTCAGTGTACAATGCATAACAAATGATCAATGGACTCATCCTCGTTACTGCATAAGATGCACCAGCCTGAACCCTGCCAAGCTATTGTGCAACTATCGTTGGTCAGAATATTAATGGACACGGCCAGCTTCACAAATATCTTTGTTTTGAGTGATTATTTGATCTTCCATACGGCTTTCCACCACCCCAGTTTGTTTGGGATACGGCTAAGAAATTCATGCCAACTGCGTTTGTTTTTTACTTCGCAATATTCACGAACACAAGCCTTATCAAGCATGCCAATGTGCATACATTCATTGTGTTCAGATCTCTGACCCCACTGCTTTGTCCCATGGCTGATACTGCATTCAAGAAGCAGCCATGGCTTCTAAGTATACTTTTATGAGCCTGGTGGTTATATTGGGCGGTGTAGTTGGGTATGTCGTAATGGTTTCAGGCTTTACATTGACTGCATATTCATGGGCTTTTGCTTATCTAATCACCATTGTTACAAAAATGGTTTATATCAAAGCACATGGTTACAAATCTGGGTCTGAATACATGGGGGTTGGTGTTGCATAGCAATTTGTTGCCTCTGATGCTGGCACTGGTGTTCTGGATCTTGACTGGGGGGTATGGGGATGTGTTTTCTGCTGCAAGGAATGTTGGTGTGAGTGGTCTGTTACGATATGATTCCTTATCTATAGTCGGTCTGTCCTATTTTTTTTACTTGCAATCACCTTTTCTGGTTTTTGCAGCAAGGAAGACAGTGTCAGCAACTGCATTCACTCGATGGAGTAGTGAACAAGTTCCTGATTGTGTTTATCAATATGTTGATATGGGAGAATCATGCCGCTACTTTTATTCTTGTCTTCCTCCTTATGACTATTATTGGTGGGGTGTTCTATCAACAATCTATGACCATTGCTCCTGCCCCTCAGATAGACAACGGGATGAGTAAGAAGATGGAAGGCGTCAAGGATCATGAAGATGTTGATGTGAACAAGGAGGAAAAATGCCTTGTGAGAAAGTATTCCGGAATTCAATTGATTGTCAGGAAACCTGAGGCACAGAAAATTGGACTTGTGATTCTTAATAGGCAAAGTATACGTACTCTCTTATCTCTAACATGATAACCAATGACTCTGTCATAAAGAAGACCTGGTACATATTACCCATGCATATTTATCTTTCATTATTTTGTCATCGGACATCATTCGCAACATCCATCACGAAATAACTTTCGTTGCAATTACGAAAAGGGTCTGGAACGGTCTCTAGTCAATACATTTTTATTATTTATGTCCGCAAAGATTATTTTGTGAACATGCGATCCTTGGCAATTTTACGTTGATGTATTTTGGAGGTAGCAGAAGAAATCATTTAAATTACCATGGAAGCTAAGAAAAACTGATTTTTAGTATTCTATTGAAGCTTAGATCCATGCCATTAATGGAAATGTCTCTAATTATGTCTCATCTTTCAGGGATCTATGCGTTTGAAGATGCACAATGCTTACCTCCATTGCTTTCTATTTTATTGTTTCCTGAGATTAACTTTTCACTGAACATCTGTTTCTTTTATTTTAACTTGTGGATCTCTTACACATGAGAATGAGTTCAAATGTGGCATGATTTCATGTACTCACTTGGGTTTAGTAGCACTGTAATTTGTCTATTTTATAATGTTGAAAACAAGTAAATTGCAAAGGAGAAAACTTACTGTACTTCTGTCTCTATGGGCTCTCTCTATCGTTTCAAAGTTCCTACAAGTTATATTTTGGATCATAATGTTTCAGTTAAGTTCATTGTTACACGGAACATGTCCCTAAGGGTAGAGATGCACTCATATACCCCCCAGATTCCAAGAATACGGGTACTCCAAGCGGATACAACCCCACATCCTCTTTTTGGGGAAGAAAGGAAATGCAATAGGGAATGTCCCCCTCAGAAAAACAGATGCCAACACCCTCCCTTGTTACAATTCCTTTATTTTTTCTATTTTATATTTTTACTTAAATTTCTAACATTATTATTAATTATTTTAGAATGGTTAAGAGTGGTTCTAATTTCATTGGACTTCATATGCATGAAGTAGAATCCTTTTCATTGAGAGGAGACTTAACAAGGATTTTCAGAATGTCAGGATTGTAATGTTTCCATTGGATTCTCTCATATAAGAGGGTATGGGATTCTGAATTTAATTAAGAAAACCTACTCCTTTTACCTTGATGTTGGTGCTGCTAATTGTTGAACTACCCTGTCATGATTTTAACAAAATTGCATCCTTCACTCAAGCCAAAATCACAAATGAGGCATGTTTAGCTTTTTCAACCATATTTTAAGGTGTGGACTAACATCAAAATTGTTGTTCACTAATGTCCCTAGAGGATCAACGTAGAGACAGGCTAGAGAGGAGGTTAGAGATGCACTCTTATGCTCCCCACACTCCCAAAATGTGGGTATTCCATAAGGATGCAACACCACATCCTCGTTTTTGGGGGAAGATAGGAAATGCAATATGGAATAACCCCCTTAGAAAAGGAGATGCTCTCACCCTCCCTCGTACAATTCCTTTATCTTTTCCATTCTATCTTTTTACTTAATTTTTTTAACATTATTATTAATTATTCCATAATGCTTACAAGTAATTCCAGCTTCATTGGACATCATATGGAGAAAGTAGAATTTTATCCAATTGAGAACAAACCTAACATTTTTCAAGGTTTTAGGAATGTTAGGGTTGCAATGTGTTGTTGCACGAAGTGTCTAGGCACCATGACAATGCTCAAAGTAAGGGTTGTCTCTCTTGATCTTTATTCACTCCATTTAGACTCTCTCCTACGCAACTCAAGGGGGGTAGTCCCTAGGTAAATGGATGAAGATAGCCTGTGAAAAATAGACTATAGGAGATTTTAATGATGGACAACTTTAACCAAAGTAAACAAATCTCGATTAACATAGATGAATAGATTTAACAGTAATGTAAGAAAGACACGAACACGAGATAGAAACAATTATAGACCAATGCCTTTATGTTCAATTAACCCCAGATTGAGTAAGAAAACAAGTTATCCAAAACAATTTTCAATATGTGACGTATAATGACAATCATGAATAATCAATATAAATACCCAACACTGTATCATGCAAGATATTGTAGACTTAAGATGATTATCGTTAATGACCAAGATCTCGATTCAACTTTCTCTGACAATCTATATGATTTATAACATTTATCACAATTACAATACAGAAATCTCAAAGACGCATTCAATCACCAAAAAACCACTAAGGAATTTAAATTTTCATTATCCCTCACACAATAACCTAAAGAGGTAAAACAAATCAACGGGTTAAAAATTCAAAGATTTTGAATGGGCCATAGGCCACATTAAAAATTTTAATGCTTAAGAGAAAACGTAATTTATTTCATTTTAAATCATTAGTCACAAATTTAAAAGTTTTAGAATTTTTTAATGTTTTCTTTTTTATTTTTAGGATTTTAATTTTTTTTTGGATTTATAGGTTTTCTCAAAAAAGTTACGATTTTTTAAAATTTTAGAATTTTTTAAAATTTTTCATGATTTTAAAACATTTTTAAATGTTTTTAGATATTTTTTAAAGATTTTCAAAATCGAAATGAAATTAAAAATAAAAAATGTGAAATGAAATGAAAAAAAAAACATCATAATCTAAATTAATGTATATACAAAAATGAAAAACAAAATTCGAATGAGTGAAATATCAGATGAAAACCAAAACAGAAAATAAAAATAAAAATAGAACTTAAATCAAAATGAACGAAACTAAAAAAATGTATATACACTAACCCTAAATCCTAAGTCCTAAATATATATACAAGTGAAATAAGATAAAAGAACCAACCAAAACTAATGCAACATACATAAGAAAGGAGGGTTTCGAATGTTTTTTGTGACTGCAGGTCAGCCGGAAGGAGAACTCAATGGAAGGAGCAAGGAGTAGGGATGACGTCAAGGGAACATGTAGGTCTGAGGAATAGATCGATGACTTGAATGGTGAATATATGGAGGGAGCAGAAGATTATAGGTTGAAGAAGGAAGAGGAGGTAACAGAAGGATCGCACACTCGTAGCTCGACAAAGGATGGACAATAGCGTAGGATGCAGTTTTTGTGTGGAAATGAAAAGAAATACACAGATGACAAGGGGAGCATGATGAAGGGGAAAGGTTACAAATTAGGTTGCATGGAGCTGTCTGAGGGGTTGAGGCTAGCACGCAGGGTGTTGGGTCTAAAATGCATATGCAAATTAGAGCTTAATTTAATGTCAACTGAGGAAGGTAAACTTAGAAGTGCTTATCTAAAATATATAGATCTAGAAATATTTCTAATTTGTCCAACATCTTAAAGTCCCCTTACAAGAACATATACATTAAGATCTCTTTCAATAACTAATCAAACTTAGATCTAACAATTGTTTGAGATCTATGATTCTCTTACAAGAACATATTCTACAAGATCTCTTCCAACATTAGAACATCTAAGAAGAAATTAAAAGCTGAAATGAAATCAACCTAGATCTAATAATTTAATTATGGTTCCTTACAAGACCACTTTCAAATAAGATTCTCCAAATTAGAACATTTTAACAAAGAGTGAAAGCGATCATCAAGACAAAAACATAAAATAAATTATAACCTAAAATAATAAATAGCATGCAAGGAGCCATGGGGGCCTCCATAATCACACAACCACTCCATGGAGACTCAATTAAAGCAAAATTTGAAGTATGATCCTTTATTTCAAAATATCCATTACAAACGAGCTCTAAGATTACAAATGGAACTCTAAGATTACAAGTGAAGATTCTCAGATTACAAAAACTTCCAGATTACAAATGAAAGAGATTGTACTCCTATTTATACAATGGGATGAGTAACAAACTCATAATGATCATTCACTAATCTCTCTTTAGTTCTATAAATCTCTAAACCATCTAGACACATAACCCTTTTTTGTCCTTGATTTTCTCCATGACATTTATCTCTTCAAATTCTAACCCCTCTTTGTCCTTGATTTTCTCCATGAGGTTTATCTCTTCAAATTCTAACCCCTTTTTGTCATTGATTTTCTCCATGAGGTTTATCTCTTCAAATTCGAATTTGATCATTCAAGGCCACATAAAGGTGTCTTGGAAGCTTCCTTGGAACCTACACATGTCACAAAAACAATGAACTTTCCATATATGAAGTAAAATATATTAGTTTCTAATATTTAATCAAGAATTTCTCTTAAAAATGCTTAAAAATAAATAATATTTGGAAGATATAAATGAAACCCATTAATGGTGAACAATAGGGAAAATGAAGTGACATGGTAGTGAATAATGAGAGATATAATGGAAGCATAGGTGAAAAATGTATGGTAATGAGTGATATTTGTATGACATTTTGAAGTCCAAACATACTCCCCAATTGAAGCTCTTGCATGTCCTCATGCAAGCTGCTACAATGAATTATTTGATTTTATTCTTAGATGAGCTTCCTTTTACAAGATGTTTGGTTCTTGTGTAACAACCATCTTTTAATCATGGACTTCCTTTTAACTTTGCACATCTTTGGATAACTTTTTATTTTTGCAAAGCATTTACATATTTTAATGATTGGTTCTTGTGTTACAATCATTATTTACTTTGTTGAGATCTCTTTTTAATGATTGGTTCTTGTGTTTACAATCATTATTTACTTTGTTGAGATCAATCATTTTAAGAAGTCATTTAATATGCTCATAATTTTGTAGTAGTTTTTATTGTGGGAAGACTATGCGGGTTAAGATGTAATATGAATGAGGGAAAAAAATGAAGTGTGAAATTCCCCCCTGCCCAACTGATGGTTTTTAGCAATTTTTAATGAGAAAGGGAATAGTCAAATAGTGGAATATTTTCCAAATATCATCATTTTTTTCATCTAAAAAGAATTTCAAGATTAAAGGTTAGAAAACATCATATCTTACTTACCTAAGGAAGTCGATGAATCATGCATGTTCAGCTGCTACAATTCTGATCTCAAGCTTCTTTTGTAAGTTGTGGATGAAAGATGGATCTATATTGTCGTATCTTCTACTGGATAGTCTGATGAATCTGATGAGTCTGCTGAATATGACTGAAAATCTATAAGACTTGGAAGGTATACAAAATATATAAGTTATATTTTCCTCCCCCCAACCTTATTTATTGACTTGTCCTCAAGTCATAACAAATTGAAAAACAATGAAAGGAAATTTGCTTCATCTGCTACAAAATATAAGTCTTCAAATCTTCAACGCTCGATGGCACAAATCTTACCATGTGAATAAATGTGTCGGTGTCGAACAAAGCAAGAAATTGTTGACTTAGTCGCCGTTAATGAATGCCCCTAGCCAACACAAGAGCTCCCACCATTGATTCCAATGGGAGTCAGGATGCCTAGCACATCTTTGTAGGTACGAATCAATTTGTCGTGGTCGAGTCACCTACAA
Source organism: Pinus taeda (assembly GCA_000404065.3). Taxonomy (NCBI): domain Eukaryota; kingdom Viridiplantae; phylum Streptophyta; class Pinopsida; order Pinales; family Pinaceae; genus Pinus; species Pinus taeda. Next base: position 140,670 of record APFE030494935.1, on the reverse strand, counting down.
GATCCAAGGAACAAGGGATATTAATGTACTCCCATTGTTCATTGGCAAGAGTACTTGCCATTAAGGCATGCAAGCCTCTAGGTGTTTTTACAAAGTTAATTATACTCTAGAACTTTGACTCAATGATATCCATAGAAGAAGGTTTTATTTACGGAAATGAAGGGGAATGGTAATGACATGGAGAATGGCAATAAGCTTGTAAGGAATGGATGTAAAGAAATGCATGGTGTATGAATAAATACTCTTGCTCTGAAAAATGGACATGGAAATGGTATGCTTTATGGTTTGACAATTGGTGGAATTCAAAATCTTTTGCAAAAGGGAGTTGCAAAGTAATGGTTGTGGACATGGATTTGTCTTTAGAATTTTTCATGAATTTAGTCTTTGGAAGACCAATTTTCGTCACAATGTAATCTCCTTATGATCACTTGATTATCATGTAACGTGTAAAAAAAACTGGGCAGAAAGAAAACATAAGTGTGTTCTAGAAGAAATGGCGAGTTCCTTCATAATTCTTACGCAAAAAATTCATACCAAATAAAACATATTAAGGACAATCAAAGTGTTGAGATTGACTTAATCATGATATTAAAATCAATCCATTCTTAAAAATAACCATGAAAAGTAATACTCCCTGTTTGTGTCAGATGATATATGCTCGGCAAAAAGATTGGCATTAGAAAGATCTGCTTTGTTCTGCATATTAGTATGTCTTATAAAAATATTCAACAAAAATATGTTATGAGTTTAATGCCAACTTTAAGCTATCGAAACAAGATAATCATCATCTATAGAATTTTCCAAATAAATCGTTCCTCAAAATTTGTTTCCAATTGTTCCATTATTTATTTTCAAACCTGCATGAATTTGTGGAAAATATTTTATTATGTTTTTTTATTTTTATGTTTTATTTATTTTTTAAATAAAAACACAAAAATGAATGCATATTTTTATTTTTATTGAAATTAAAAAAAATAAAAAAAAAATTTTTTTTTTTTTTTAAAAAAAAAAAATTAACTTTTTTTTTTAATTATTTATTTTGAGTTAGTTTTTTTTTTTTAATAAAGAAATCAACAAAAACAAATTCTATTAAAAACTAATAAACAAAATTTCTAAAAATAAACTAACACTAAAATGGATTTTCTTCTAATATCCCTAAAAAACACACAAAATCCTCTAGAATCAATGGAAAAACTAGCTTTTTGTTCTGGATTTAAGAGATCTGTGGTTTGTATCTTTTGAATCAGTTACCGGAGAATCCACAGTATGAACATTTTTATACCAACATTTCAAATCCCAACTGGGATCCATCATCAGGACTTATGAATAATGATAAAAGAAGAGCTGCTTAGAAGGAAATAAATAATAATGTGGATAAAATTTTTTAGGATCAGCAGAATGTCGGCTTAATGTTTAATTTTAATTAATTTATTAATTAATTATTCATTCAATCATTTATTTATTTTATTGTTGAGTTTTATATATTAATTTTTAACAGGTGAGTGAATATAATACTTTCAAAATTCAAAACCTAATTGGTAATAATGATTAAATATTTAACATATGTTAATATACTAATTTTTATTTAACTTATTTATTTGTTTATTTTTTATTTGTTGAGAATGGTTATTTATATTTAATATAAATTAGTATTTAAGGAATAGAGAAAGTATTAAATTGTATTTAAAAAGTTCTTTGATTTTAAATGGTTTATTTAATGATAATAAAAAATAATATATTAATTAATTGTTATATTAATTAATATTATATTATTAATATAAATAAATGTTAATCAAATATTAATCACTTAATGCATATGATAACAGAATTACAGTAATGTAACGATTAATAATATATATATAATTAATAATATATTAATTATTGTATATAAATAATTAATAATTAAACAATTAATATTAATAATGATAATGTTAAAATAATAAATCAATATTAAATGTAATACCGGAATAATAAATAATTAATAATACTTATATTAATAACTAAAACAATTACGTAGTTAATAAAACTTTGATAATTAAATTATTAATATATTACGGACGCCATTAATGACATATCAATAAGAATAGTACTTAACAATAAAATTCAACATTTAGATAAGATTGATTTATTATTTTTGATTTATTATTAATATATATATTATATTATTGTTATTTATTTTTATTGTTACTAATATTATTATTTAAAAGATAATGATAAAGGTAAAATATATGCTATAAATGGGATGTGTTGGCGATCCTGATTTCCGTGATCAAGGGAAGCCAGCTCCCGCTAATCTCCAAGCCATTGTCTCTGTTTAGATTATGAGGATGTTTCATAATTTCGAGTGCTTCTCTGATCTTTCGTCTATGATGCTGCTCCTCCCTTGCGACAATTGAGGCGCTTTCCAAGCAGATATGATGTTTTGTTTTTGAGGAGTGCCCTGCCAAGGCTGAAGTATGAGACCTTTCATTCCTAATATTGGTGCCATGCTCCTTGAGCCTCGTATGTAGGGAGCGACCTGTTTCACCAATGTAGCTTTTTCCACATGAACAATCTATTTTATCGACTCCTTTAAGCTGATGTTTGTCAATAGCATCTTTTACAAACCTCATACCTTGCCTAATCGTTCCAGGTGCTGAGAATTGCGTGATAATGTTTTTCTTATTTAGGATTTTAGTGATTTTGTCTGTAACTCCATGGATATAAGGTAGAAAAACCTTACCACACTGAGGTTGGTCTTGAACCTTAGGTTCATCACATAACAACCTTCTCTCAGCTTTCTCTATGGCTCTTTTAATCTCTTTAACGTTGGCATAAAAATTTTCATACTGTGCATTAAAAGAGCCATAGAGAAAGCTGAGAGAAGGTTGTTATCTCATGAACCTAAGGCTCAAGACCAACCTCAGTGTGGTAAGGTTTTTCTACCTTATATCCATGGAGTTACAGATAAAATCGCTAAAATCCTAAAGAAGAAAAACATTATCAGGCATTTCTCAGCACCTGGAAGGATTAGGCAAGGTATGAGGTCTGTAAAAGATGATATTGACAAACATCAGCTTAAAGGAGTCTATAAAATAGATTTTTCATGTGGAAAAAGCTACATTGGTGAAACAGGTCGCTCCCTACATACGAGGCTCAAGGAGCATGGCGCCGATATTAGGAATGAAAGGTCTTGTACTTCAGCCTTGGCAGAGCACTCCTCAAAAACAAAACACCATATCTGCTTGGAAAGCGCCTCAATTGTCGCAAGCGAGGAGCAGCATCATAGACGAAAGATCACAGAAGCACTCGAAATTATCAAACATCCTCATAATCTGAATAGAGACAATGGCTTGGAGATTAGCGGGAGCTGGCTTCCCTTGATCACGGAAATCAGGATCGCCAACACATCCCAGGTATAGCATATCTTTTACCTTTATCATTATCTTTTAAATAAATAATAATATAAAAATAAAATAAATAAACAAATAAATATATATTAAATAAATAAATCAAAATAAAAAATAAATCTTAATAAAAAGTTACTATTTTATTGACATTAAGTTACAATTTTATTGATATTAATCATTAATGGTGTCTTAATATTAATTAATATTAATTATCAAGTATTAATATTAACTACTAATTATTAAGTTATTAATTAAGTATTATTAATATTTATTATCCATTACCATTAATAATATTGATTTATTAATTTTAACATTATTTACATTTATTAATATTAATTGGTTAATATATAATTAATTTATTAACAATTAATTAATATATATTAATAATATATTAATTATATTAATGTTAATACTGTTAATATGTATATATGATTAAGTATTAATATTGATAACATATTAATATTAATTAATTTAATATATTAATTAAATTATACAATTAATTAGTAATTATTTATATTATCATTACATAAACATTTTTAATCAAAGAACTTTAATAACATTTCAATAATTCTCTATTCCTTAAAATACTAATTATATATAAATAAAAAAAACATTCTCAATCAAAATCATAAATAAACAAATAAATAAGTTAAATAAAAATTAGTATATTAACATATGTTAAATATTTAATCATTATTACCAATTAGGTTTTGTATTTTGAAAGTATTATATTCACTCACGTGTTAAAAATTAATATATAAAACTCAACAATAAAATAAATAAATGATTGAATGAATAATTAATTAATAAATTAATTAAAATTAAACATTCAGCCGACATTCTGCTGATCCTAAAAAAACTTATCCACATTATTATTTATTTCCTTCTAAGCAGCTCTTCTTTTATCATCATTCATAAGTCGTGATGATGGATCTCAGTTGGGATTTGAAACGTTGGCATAAAAATGTTCATACTGTGGATTCTTCAGTAACTGATTCAAAAAAAAAAAAAAACTTTTTGTTGAGAAAGTCAAGAGAAGAGCAAATGCCAAATGTCTCCAAGATAAGTGAGATCCAAATTTTTTTATCACTAAATTGAATATAAGATAAATTAGGATTTTTCATTGTAATAGCCTTGTTCAATTCTTCTGAACATATTCGTGTGATTGTGTGTTGTATGGTTGGATTTTTATTATTATAATTATTTTTTTAAAACTAAAATTTAAGAAGACTAAGTTTTATCTAAAATGTTTTCTTTCTTAAAGATGATTTGTTACTCATGCAGATCAATTTTCCAGCAAAAGTATTTTTATTTGAAATAAATCAATAGATTTTCTGATCTTCCTGATCGCACGAAGCACAGGAAAAGAGCATACTAATCTCTTGATTTTTTATTTATGCAGGTTAGCGTGGATGGGTAAAACACAATTAAGATTTGCGACAAAACCTTGCATTATCTACACTCTTTCTGCAATGTTACGGGGGCGTTTAGATTCTCGGAAGACAAGGATTTCCGATAATCAAGCTCCTGGCTCACCCGTGATACAGAAACAAGACATAGAGATGCAAAGATGTGCCACTGAATTTATTCATGATGATTTATTTTTTGAAAACAAGACTAAAAACTTCTAATGATAATGACTTCTAATGAATTCTAATGAGATCTCATTTTTATTTTTCTAATTTATTCTACATTAACTTAAAAGATGTTTTATTTTCTAAGTAAAAGAATGCTTCCAATGAAGCCATTTACGGACTAAAAATTCGAACATGCTCACATCAAGATTTAAAAATTTTACATTATGTTTTGCAAGTATGTGAGAATCCTGTCTTAGAGTTGGCCCAAGGTTATTGTCCTTGCTCTCCAAGAAGTAGCTTCTCAACATTGTCAAAGTCCTCATCCGCAGATGGATTAGTGAGAAATGGGGGGCTTTAAAATAAAAACTAAATTTAAAATAACTATGTACGAAAATAAAAATGCTCCAAACCTTGAACTCCTTTACGAACCTGCTGTCACCAAGTTCCACAAATTAGTCCATAAAAAAAATGCATGAAATAATTACTAAATCCTTCTAGTTGCACTTCCCCGGCAACAACGCCAAAATGTCGGGTCTAAAATGCATATGAAAATTAGAGCTTAATTTAATGTCAACCGAGGAAGGTAAACTTAGAAGTGCTTATCTAAAATATATAGATCTAGAAAGATTCCTAATTTGTCCAACATCTTAATGTCCCCTTACAAGAACATATTCATTAAGATCTCTTTCAATAACTAATCAAACTTAGATCTAACAATTGTTTGAGATCTATGATTCTCTTTACTAGAACATTACTACAAGATCTTTCCAACATTAGAACACTAATAAGAAATTAAAGTGAAATGAAATAACAGATTCTAATAATTGTATATATCTCTCTACAATAAAACACTTTCAAATAAGATTCTTCCAATATTAAAATTTAACAAAAACTTGAAAGCTGAAATAACTGTCAAAAACATAAAATAAAATTATACCTATAATATAATAAATAAGCATTGCAAAGTGATCCATGTGGCCTCATAACTTCACAAAGCACACCACTTCAATGAGACCACCAAATGTAGAAAGTAAAATTGAAGTATGATCCTTTATTTCAAAAATCTCCATTACAAAACACTCTAAAGATTAACAAAGGAACCTCTTACAATGAAGGATCTCAGATTACATACACAAACATAATGAAGGAGATTGTACTCCTATTTTACCAATGGGATGAGTAAAACAAAACTCATTAATGATCGATCCACTAATCTCTCTTTAGTTCCATTAAATATCTCAACCATCTGAGACACATAAACACTTTTTTGTCTCGATTTTCTCCATGAGGTTTATCTCTTCAAATTATATTTTGATCATTCAAGGCCACATAAAGGTGTCTTGGAAGCTTCCTTGGAACCTACACATGTCACAAAAACAATCCACTTTCCATATATGAAATAAGATATATTATTTTCTAATATTTAATCAAGAATTTCTCGTAAAAATGCTTAAAAATAAATAATATTTGGAAGATATAAATGAGACCCATTAATGGTGAACAATAGGGAAAATGAAGTGACATGGTGGTGAATAATGAGTGATATAATGGAAGCATAGGTGAAAAATGTATGGTAATGAGTGATATTTGTATGACATTTTGAAGTCCAAACACAGGGTATGCAGAGCTGCGGGTATAGATGGAGAAGGAAATGAGGAGGGAAAAGAAACTGTAGAATGAGGGGTTGATAAGATGAGGGTAGTGTGGATGGGTTTTCATATAGAGGAGAGGGTTTGCATATAGATGAGAGGTTTTCTTTCGGGGAAGGATTAGTGTATGGGTTGTGGGTTCCTTTTTTTTATTGTTGGGTTTGAGGGTAGTGTGGGCAGATTTGATAAATGGATGCTTGGGGAGACACGGAAGGGAAGTTCGATGAGGGTCGAATGGAGGGTTTAGTAGGTTGGAGAACCGATGAAGGAGATGAGCAACATGTGAGTTTTCTGAGCAAGGAAGAAGATAGGTAATACGCAAGTTTTGCAGGCAGAATGGTAGCAATGAATTTGATGGCAGAGGATGAGAAAATACAAGGCTTCGTGGCAATGATGGTCCTGTAAAAAGAAAATAAAATAAAAATTTTGCATTGAAATGGAAACCTAACCAGCAAAATGACAAACTTAGATAGATGATACCTAGAAAACCACAAAAATTTCGATAAAACCTTGATCAAAATGTTGTATTTATATTTCAGATGTATCGGTGAACCCCTTGAAAATTTTCTAGATTAAAAAATATTAAATCCACCTGCTTCAGATTGACCCTAAAACCCTAAAAAAAATCAGATCTAAATTTAAATCATTTAAAACCCTTGGATAGAAGATCTCGATATGATCCCTGTAAATATGATGTTGATGAACCCTAAAAATCTAGATCTTACCCTCCAGGGTGTAGATCTAGGTTCTGCACAGCTTTCAACTTCAGATATGCAGCTACAGGACAATAAGAAACACCCAAACAATATATACAATGACCCAAAAAAAACTAAAACCCAAAAAACCCAAGCCAGAAAATTGAAGATAATTACATATCTATGTACATAAATGGAAGATCTATCAAATATGGGGAGTGTGAGTCTGACTCCGCTCCCAGATCTGATGATCTGAGGCTCTCAACAGCGAGATCTATCTGTTTAGCACAAAAAAATTTAAAATTTTCAAATTTTAAAGGAGGTATTGAGCTCAAAGGCCTTCATGCATCAACCATAAAAAATATCTTATGATAATCCTAGGATCAAATTTAAGCTAGGCTTTTCAAAAAACACGGATCAAGAGTTGCTAGTACAATAGACAACTTCCCCAAATGCTCAATGATGTAAAAATCAAGACTTTACTGCAAAACTCAATTAAGCCATCAACATAGAGCGAGAAAATAATAATAAAATTCAGATTTAATAAAGATACCTGCTATTATATTAAAAATTGAAATTATCATTCAAACCCCAGTAACTGAGAAAAATACCTGTACTTAAATCACTCTTCAGAAAGATCACCAATGGCTAAAAAGAAATTTATGCATGAAAATGACATGTCTTAGAGTATTTCCACAACACCAATAGAAATCAACCCCAAAGTCTTTCTTTATTGCTCATAAAAAAAAATTACCAAAGAGATTTTTGCTTAATACACGATCGAAAGATTAGATGATCTTAACTGACAACTAACCTCCTAATTAAAGATAAATCTTCCAATGGCTAGCTCAAGTGATCCTTGTCAAATTAATCTTGACCATTGATGGGGATCAAAATTTCTTTTAATCTCATCCGTTGATTTCTTTTTATTTGATAAGTAAGAGATGAACCTTCTATTAATCAGAATAAATTACATAATTTAAATAGAGCCCCAAATAGTAGAGGTGACACAACAAAAAAATACGGCTAATAGCTGCCTGATGATTCAAGACCATAAATTGACCCTCCTGAAACAAAAATAGATCCTAAACAAAATAGGGACAAAGCCCTTAGATATCCGGCAAGAACCACATAGTGTCGATTAGTACAAGCCCCAAACTATTCGCCAATAAGCAATAAGATCGATCAATCTGAGGCATTCAAATCAGAGTCCCAATCTGTCGACCATCCTAGATATCACGCAGATAAGAAGCAAGGGGGTTAACCATGCGATGAGAGTGGTTTTCCACCACCTCTCCTTGCCACGTGTTGCCTTATGTATGGAATTGCGTGCAATTGCTCCAAAACCTGAATCCACCCATGTCTCATGCGATAAACCACTTGTTGTTTTTGGGTTTTGTGGATCCCACCTTGGTGCTACTCAAAAACCCATTAGGCCTATACGATCTGTGAACTTGGTCTTGTGGGGTGTCATGCCCCCGATGGTCCCACCAAGGGCCATGTGGCCCCTGGTGTACCTGCCCATAATCTTATCAAGATGGGGTCCACCTGAATAAGTAGGCTCCTGAACCTTTAAATGAATATCACGATTGATCTCAACCATTGAAAGGAATGCCCCAACCCAATGCCCCACAGAGATATCACGTGGTCGAGATGCACAAAACTTAACCACATGATGAGAATAATTTTCTCTCTCATCTCTACACCACACATCATCTCTTGAATAGAATCACACAGTTCTTCCACTAAGCCGGAAACCAGCTGAAGCCCACACGATATACCACTTGTTGTTTTGCATCCATGGTATTGCTCGGTGGAGACTTTCTATTCGAGCATACCAATATATCCACCTCCTTCCTTTTCGAGATAGCCCTTGGGAGTTGCTAACAAAACGCACTGAGCCAAGAGAGTCTCAGCCATCCAATCTATGTTATCTCTCACCTTCTAACCTTCCTTTGTCATTCTAATGTCTAGTGAAAAGAGACGAGAGTTTATGAATAGAGGTCAATGACAAAGTGGGCACTGTCCTGTCTATCGTTGTTTCCGGTATCAACATTGTTCAACCATGAATCCCAGTCTTCCTTTGCTAGAGTGGAATAGTCCTCCCATAGCTACCCAACAGGAAGAATCTCCCATGGTTGCTGACAATCCCTATCCTTATTTACCACCCCTTCATCGGCCAGGTTGTTTGCAAGCATGTTTTCCTTTCTTCTAACATGCACAAATCTTATCGTTTTAAGGACTTGTAAGTGTAATTGGACACAATGAAACACCTGCCGCAACCTCCAGTGCTTTGACACCTTGTCTAGTGAGGTTCCATTTTTAATTTTCTTGGCAGCTTTGACAACCAATTCTAAGTCAGCTTCGATTATAACATTTTGTGAGTTTTCCTCCACTACAATCTCCATACATTGAAATAATGCCAGAATCTCCGCCATGTTGTTTGTGCCTTTTTCGAGGTGTCCATGGAAGATCTATTTTATATGTCCCTTAGGATCCCTAATGGCTCCACCAAATCTAGCTTCCCTGGGGATGCCCTTGGAGGCTCCATCAATATTGACTTTGAAAAATCCCTGAGGAGGGGGTTTCCAACCCCTTTCCCCTGTGTTTAAGGTTCTCAAATCCTTCTTCACACCCTGAGGGTTGATGGCTTAAAGATCCAGATTAATAAGAATTTGTATCTCTTGAGGTAGAGGAGGATTCATCGGTTTCGTTCTCAGGCTACTTCTAACTATTTCCTGGAGTTGTTTCAAAATCTAATTGATGATAAGCTGGGGATCTTTGGCCTTGTTTTTGAAGATTCTTTTGTTTCTTTCTTTCCAAATATTCTAGATGACAAAGCCTGGAGTTAGCATCCAGGATTTGTTGATGATTTTATTTTCTAAGAAGTTTTTCCTCCATTTTGATAATGTATTAGATATGCTAAGCCCATCCCTATTGGTCTATCTGAAGCTTGAGGCCACCCAATCCCAAATTTTGGCAGAAAAGGAGCACAAATTAAGCAGGTCTTCAATAATTTCCTACTGAAAGCTGCAAAACTAACAATTAGAGGGGCCAATGAAACCTTTCTTCATAAGGTTTTCCCAAGTTAGGATTTTACTTTGATGAAAAAGCCAGATAAATAATTTTATTTTCATCCATTGAGAGGTCTGCCAGACTTTCTCAGCTATTACCAAGTTAAATCTAGTGATTGCCTGTTTAGCCTCTTTGAGATTTTAGTTACCTTCATTGTTCTTTCCCCATCTTAGTTGGTCAAGAGAAGAGGAGACTAGAATCCTTATTTGCTCTATATCCTTAGCAAGAGCCTTTACCATGCCCTTCAAAGGGCTTTCTTCATTGTAACTCGGATTCTTCCATTTCCTCCATTTATCCTTGTTCCTCCCTTGATCCCAGGAGTCTTTTACTAATAAGAGACCTTTGTTGTCTGTGTCCTGTTTGAGGTCTTCTAGTTAATTCCTATTAAGGATGGGTTCTTATTGCCAGCTATCCTCCCAGAAGCAAGCATGGTCCCTAGCTCTAATTTCCCAAAAACAGTGCTTCTAGATAATGTTTTTGTTCTCCCATGCAAGGTCCAGATGTGTGAGCCCATGATTTGTACTATTGTTCTAATGTGATATTGTTTTTGCTAGTGCTTGGCATACTTCTGAGTCCAAAGCTTGACCCATCGTGCTCTCGAGTCCTTGATCCATCGCCACCATAGCTTGGCTCCCGAAGCCTGATTCAGAGTCTCAAGATCTTCCATACCCAAACCACCATGGCTTTTGGGTGTGCAGAGCTTGTCCCAGGCAACTAGAGACCACTTATTTTCCTTTTCCCCTCTTCCCCATATAAAATTCCTTGGAATGTTTCTTATTTGCTGTTTTATGCCCTGAGGAGCCAGGATAGTTGCAAACATAAAAATGGGAATGGCCTGCAATATCGCCTTGGTGAGCACCGTACGCCCTGCAAAGTTTAAAGCTCTATATGTCAAATTGTTGATTTTGTCTTGAAGCTTGTTTAAAATTGGTTCCCATATATTCTTACACAGGGGTTTGTCAGTAAGAGGAATGCCTAGATATTTGGAAGGTAACTATTCCCTTTGAAAACCCAGAATTCTGGTGATATTTCTTTGTATTGTAATATTAGTGTTAAAGAAAAAAACCTTCGACTTGCTTTGGCTTACCTCTATGCCTAGTGCCATAATGAAGTCGTTTAAGATATATTTGGTTGCTTTTCCCTCCCTAACTATGGGTACACCCTGCAACATCATGTCAGCCACAAATTGTTGATGAGTGTTGGCCTCTCCATCTGGGGTGAGCTTGATTCCTTGAATTCTACCTTCAACATTTGCCATTTTGAGTGCTCTACCAAGCCCTTCCATCATGAGTACAAAGAGGAAGGGAGAGAGTGGATCACCTTGTCGAAGACCCCTAGAAGGTGTAAAAGTATTAGAGGGAGCTCCATTAAGCAGAATGGAGAAATTGGTCAAGGTGACTAAAGCCATAACCCATCTTACCTAATCTTAGTTAAAGCCATAGGCTTTAAGAATGGCTCTAATGTAAGACCATCTGAGTTTGTCATAGGCCTTTGCAAGGTCTAATTGGATGATCATACCCGCTTTCTTGCTGTGTTTGAGAGAGTGTACCACCTCATGGCCTTGGATAATGTTGTTAAGAATCTGCCTTCCCTCCACATAGCCTATTTGCTCCTCAGATATGAGCAAAGGTAGTAGTGGCTTGAGTCTATTTTCTATCACTTTGGAGATCATTTTGTAAAGCACATTGCATAAGGCTATGGGTCTAAACCCATCCCGGGTGATAGCTTTTTCCTTCTTGGGGATTAAAGCTATAAAGGTTGTGTTCAATGCTTTTAGAACCTTTTTGTGTTGCCTTGAGTCTTCAACTACCTCGAGTATGTCTTGTTTGTCTATATCTCAGTAGGCTTTGAAGAAATAGGCATTAAAGTCGTGTGGTCCTGGTGCTTTTCCATTTTTCATTTCCTTGATCACTGTTTAGTCAATTTAGTGTTATCTAAATTGCTAGTATTAATTGTCAACCCGGGGCTCGTAAACTGATGAAGTGAGGGTGTACTATATGTACTTAAGTAACTTTCTTAGATCTTTTGTTGTTTAGGGGGGTTGCTTATGATTAACTTATCTTCCTAAAATGCAATGATGATTATAGACAAATGGGTGCAAGTGTGTGAAAGGTGATCTCTATATGAGTGAAAGTGTGTGTGATGGTGATTTCTAATTGCTTGCTAAATTTGTAAGAGAAAAGAACTTGAAAAAAAAATGAATAAATCAAAATGACTTGAAAGTAAATGACCACAATCCAATGGCATTAGTCTCTATCCATACTGCTGCAAATAAAAGAAATAAGAAAATCACTTCAAGGATTGTTGTTAGTAATGATCTCCTTCTAACTCCCTGCTTCTACCGCATATTTCATAAAACACGATTAGAAGGTAGCTGAAGACAAATCCAAGAATTGATAAAAACTCTAATCTAATCTATTTGACAAATTGTAACACTACTAAGCCTTTTCCAACATACTGCTTCCTACATATGTGATTATGTGTAACAAGTGGAAAAGTGTTAGTATCACAAGCCAAGTCACTCAAATACAAGCTGCAATTAATCAAGTTCTGTTCTCTTGAAAAATAAGCCATTCATGATAAGAGAGCATAAATTAGTTAGCATCCAATTGTAAAACTACACTAAAACTAGTCTAGAAAAACAGAGTAAAGAGGGCAGCATAATGAATAAGCCAACTGCAACTACCATTAGACATTAAAGCAAATACACACATGAAAATAAATCCCGGGCTAAAAGAAACCTACAAAGAAATAACACTGATCAGCTTGAAAGAAAGGAAAACAAGTAAAAGAAACTATACATGCTTAAGGAAATGAATAAGCAAATAAAGAGATACTGCACATAAAATACTTTACAGTGGCAGAAATGAGCAGGGGCCCTCTTTCCATTCAGCCACAAGAAAACTTAAAGATCTGGAAACTTCAAAACAATGCTATGTCTATTCCTTCATTTGCAGAAAATGTACAAAACAGAGTGCTAGGATAGCACTAAAACACAGAGTTCACAATGCTCTTAAATGTAACACAGGTCCATAAAATTACAACTGATAAAAAGTCTAATGAGCGTACACAGACGCAGCTATTTATAGAGATTTCTAAGATAGCCTATTCGTGCAACTGATTAACTGAAAAGCAACAAACTGTTATGCGTATTTATGGTCCCTCGACACTTCATACAGCTGCGTGGATGAGTTTAGTGGTTCTGTCGTCATGGGTAATGAATCCCATGTTGGATCATGTCCCCTGCCACCTGTAGATCGTGGACAAATCACCGTTTAAGATGACGTGACCAAGCAGCTCACAATCACCGTTAAACAGCCTTGAGTTGACCGTGACTTTCCCAGCTTTGACCGTGGATAAAGATGACGTGGATGGCTGGAAAAATGGGACAGGAACCTCGAGCACGTTGACACCTAAGTGCCCATGTGGCTCATCTGGCAAACCGACACGTGGAACATTGCGTTTTAAAAAAAAGGCTGCAGGATCTTCAGATAGCTGAGGTCTCAGATAGCTCAGGATCATCAGATAGCTGCAGATCATCAGATAGTTGCGGGATTCCTGCAAGTAAGTCAAAATCTAAACAAATAGTCATCCATTAGCAAAACTTGCTTGATCATGCTTAATAACACCTAATGTAATGATCTGGGTGGTTTTATGGTGAAAATGAGGCAGAAGTGAAGGAAAGATAAGGAAAGATTGAGGAAAATGGTAGATAAGTAGGTGTAGAATAGAGGCTCTACAATCACCTCACAAACCTTTTCCTCCGAGACTGACCTGTTGAGATTGTGGTTGTCCTCATGGGTGACCAACCTAGGAATGTACTGAGTGATCTTCACAATGAACCTGGATCTATCCTCCATTGCATCCTTTGCAATGTCTGAGAAGTGTTGTACTAGAGTTGACTCCATGTCCTTGTGAGTGACAAGTTCAGAACCTTGAGAGTCCTTTAGCCTATTGATTTTTTTATGTGCCCTGTCAGCCATAATAGATTTGTGAAAGAACTTAGTGTTCCTTTCTCCCTCTTTGATCTACTGGATCCAGGATTTCTATCTACAAAAAGTTTATTATTGTAGATAGAGTTTCTTTCGTTCTTCCTGTAAGGGATCAGTTAGTTTTTGTGTTTCCTTATTGAAGCCCTCTATGATGTTGATCATAATCACCTCCTAGAGCCTTTATTCGATACTCATTTTGGTCTTGATGATATCACCAAATTCTTTATTGTTCCAATTATTGAGTTTGGATTTAATGTATTTTAATCTCTTCTGGAGAATGTACATCTTAGTACCCTTGATGTTCAAATCCTCCTTCCACCAATTGGCAATGTTTCTATTGAAGTTGGGGTTAGAGAGCCAAGCATTTTTGAATCTAAAAGGCCTATTCCTCAATGTGCCCATAAATGAAGCTTCTAGCTGTACATGCCAATGATCCGAGCCACCAAAGGGTAGAATGGACACCGATAAGGCTGCTCCTATGAGGATGAGATCCTTTGAAACAATAAACCTATCCAGTTTTGATGCCACTTGGGAAACTCCACCTCTTTTGTTATTCCAATTCAATGTCCCATTTGCAGTTTCGGTGTCCACTAGTCCCATGTTCATGAGGAAATTTTGGAAGGCTTCAAAGTCTCTGCCCAACTATATAGTGCCTCCCTTTTTCTCCAAGAGAGATCTTATCATGTTGAAATCACCTACTAGGATCCAGGGTATGTTGGGATAATGTGCTCTGAGACCTTCCAAGGAGTTAAGAATATTAAGTTTCTCTGCATGCTGTTGAGGGCCATACACATTAGTTATCATGTAGGTCTCCTTGTCCCCTATAGGCTGGCACACCAGGGAAAGACAGTTCCTGGATGCTTCAGCATCCAAAATTCCCAGCTTCCGTGGATCCCATAGCATGAGAATCCCTCCTATAGAGTTAATGGCTTTCACCTCTAAATAATCATACTTAATTAACCATTTATTATTGATTTCTCTTATTTTTTCCATTGAGCATTTTGTTTCTTGAATAAATACCATGTCTCGTTTTTCCTCTTTTAATCTATTGCTGAGTTTTATCCATTTTCTTCTACTTCCTAATGCTCTAATATTCCAAGTTGTGAGCTTCACTAAGAAAGTTTAGTAAAAGAGTAGCTAGTAAGATCTTTCATCTTACTTGAGTTAATCATCAATTTCCCACACTCCTTTAGCAACTCATTCTATCTTTTCCTTCATTTTTTCCTTCCTTAGATTTTTGGAGATGATGTCTGCAAGTTCTCCATCACTTTGACCCACTCTGTTCTTGGCTTTCGTGGTTTATTTTGACTCTAGTTCCCTTTTATTGCCCCCTCCATAGATAGATTTGTTGGACTCAATGATAATATTCTTTATGTAGTGAGTCCACCCCTTTGTTCTTCCCATGTTCCACAAATTGCTCTAGATCTAGACTTTCTCTGTCTAGTATCTCCTGTAGTTCATGATTCTCCATGCCTGCCTCACTTGGGGTCATTTCCTGGCCCTTGTTGATCTCCATGAAACTTTGTAGTCCCTCTATTTACTGATCGTTTACTGGGATATCCTCCATTTAAGCTTCCATATCCTGCTCCTTAAGGATGTTATCCTTGATTGGGTCTGTTTCCACATTCTTCTCCACTTCCTCGACGATTTTGAAGCTATTGTGTCTTGTCCATTTGTCTTCACTTATCTTCTTATTTGATCCTTTCCCCCCTTTCACTTTGCCTCCAACATTGCTAAAACCTTCATGATCTTTATCCATAGGGGTCTTTCCACTATTTTCCATATAGGTTGTGGGGCAATCTCTGAATAGATTGCCATGTTCATGACATTTCTGGCATCTGAAAGACATGTGCTCATAGTCTAGTATTTGCATCCATTCCTCATCATATAGGTCTAAGATTATTGCATTCAGGAGGGATCCAAATAGATCCATTTCCACACATACTCTAGCAAAGGAGGTATATTTACCTTTGAGAGTTTCTTCTGATATTTTCACAAAATGCCCCAGCATGTTGCCTATCATTTTCAATGACTCTAGTTCCCAGTAGTCCAGAGGTAGTGAGTACAATCTGATCCAAACTAGTACAAATGTGAATGTTTCTTATTCTGGGACAAAGTTCACTGTCCATGGTCGCATGTAAAGTCCTGCTGCAGCATAGAATTACGGTCCCCCCTTCAAATACTATATCCTTGTCCTCTAGGCTTGTAAACACAACCTTGAAGAAGCCCTTTGAACCCATATGCAAATGCATCTCTCCTTTGGGCTTCCAGTGGCTCCTAATATAGATGTGTAAAGCTCTCTCCATTGGCTATATCCCCATAAACTTGCAGATGATCGCATGTTATCTCATATGGTCCCTATGCACTTGAATCGTTGGATCACTTAATATGACCTTGGGGATGATGATCGATTTGGGCTTGCATGCTCTTGTAGTTTTCATTTGAGGCCTTTTCTTGCTACTTCCTCCCTTCTCCCTTTATATACTTGAGTCTTGTTGTTCTTCTTCCATATTTAGAATCTCATTGCATCCCATTGTTTCCTTTCCTCTTGTTTTTGCAGTCTTTTCCATCGGTATTTTGAATTGTTTCCCTCCTGCCTCCTTGCCTCCCTCCATGATGGATTGACTGTAGGAGGGAGCAGTGCTCCCTCTTGTGCGACCTACCATGAATCCCTAAAACCAAAAATGGCACCAACATCAAGTTTTCCTCAAGTTTCAGAGCGTTCACAATTCTCTCAACTTTAGAAAGGCTTTCCTCATCCATAGAAATTTTAATTATTGAGGAAATTTTGAATTTTTCAATTAAATGTATTTTAACTAATTTGAAAATTAAAATTTTGAATTAATTTCCTCAAAGTTTTGACTTTGACTTAACCCTAGCAACTAAGGCCTAAAATTTAGCAAAATAATCAATTTGCCTTAGTCCCTGGGCCTTTTAAAATTTGAATTTTAAGGACCCATGAATTTTTCCTTTGGAAAATTTAAATTTACCTAGGACCTATAATTAATTAAATTTCTGGCTTAGGATTTTAATTAATTTTGGTTGGAAAATTTAATTAAATAACCTATGAGGGGATAAATTATTTTTCCAACCCTCAAGGAACTTTACGTCATTATTTTCATATCTTTTATATCACAAGGGGGAAAACCCATCTTAAATAGACCCTCATAGACTACCCATTTACGCGACACAAATATAATCGAGCAGACTAAGCGATTTGTAATAAAATAACCTAACCAAATATTTAGGATTATTTCCAAATTACTTTTACATAGACTCGATCTATAACACTAGGACTCACCTAAGATCTTGGTGACAAAATTCATTCTGGCTTTGCGGTAAGGATGAAGGAAAACTCTGTCGACCATCTGAGAATGGATCAGTGAGACAAAAAACCTTTCGGAACGTAGATCATCATGAGAAAAGTAGGTTTACCTAGGTAATTACATATACGACATGGATCTATAGGGATTATTTACATTATACACATGTAGAATCAATTTACATTATAATATGATCCTCAGGCTGACGATGATAGATGGATGGCAAGAACACATTGATCAGGCACTATCCTTTTTGAAAAAAGGGGGGTGTACTGCTATGGGTCATTGACACGTAGTGGTCAATATAATGTTTACATTGGATTCTATCATATAAGAGGGTATTTCGTTGGGAATTTAATTAAGAAGACCTAGCCCTCTATTTACCTTGATGTTGGTGGTGTTGATTGTTGAACTCCCCTACCATGATTTTAACAAAATTGTATCTTTAACTCAATCCAAAATAGAAAATGAGGCATGTTAAGCTTTTTTAACCATATTTTAAGGTTTGGATTAAGTAATTTCATCAAAATCAAAGGTTGTTGAATAATATCCTTGGAGGATCAAGGTAGAGACAAAGGCTAGAGAGGAGGTTAGAGATGCACTCCTATGCTCCCCACGCTCCTAAAATTTGGGTACTCCAAGGTGATGCAGCCCCACATCCTCCTTTTGGAGGGAAGCAAGGAAATGAAATAGGGAATTCCCCCCTTAGAAAAAGATATGCTCTGGCCCTCCCTTGTTACAATTTCTTTATCTTTTATGTTCTATGTTTTTACTTAAATTTTTTAACATTATTATTAATTACTTCAAAATGCTTAAGAGTGGTTCCAACTTCATTGAACTTCATATGGGGAAAGTAGAATTGTTTCTCATTTAGAATAGACTAAACAATTTTCATGATTTTAGGAATGTCACAATTGCAATGTTTCCATTGGATTCTTTCATATAATACGCTATGGGATTGCATATTTAATTAAGAATACCTAGCTCTCTATTTACCTTGATGTTGGTGGTGTTGATTTTTGAACTCCCCTATCATGATTTTGACAAAATTATATCCTTCACTCAAGCCAAAATCACAAATGAGGCATGTTAAAAATTTTCAACCATATTTTAAGGTTTGGAATAAGTAATTTTATCAAAATCAGAGGTTGTTGACAAATGTTCCTAGAGGATCAAGGTAGAGACAAAGGCTAGAGAGGAGGTAGAGGGTGATATTGATGATAGTGATCTAATTATAAGTGATTTTTTGATGATATGTAGTTATATGTTGGAGCATCATGTTTTTTTATTTTCTATAGTCTAGAGGAAATTTAGAGCCTCAATATCTATGTATTTCATTATCACAATTCACACTTGTTGCCATTTTTCTATATTCACACTGAGTACTTAATGCTATAAATATGAGTAAACTTTACACACTCGGTGTCTAATGGTTCATATTTACAATGATGGAAAATGAATCTATCTATCTATCCATACCTCTATATACACAATTAAATATTGCATGCTTTAGGTATTTTTTTTGTAGATAGGTCCACTAGTCAGTTCTAGTTCTATAGAAAATCTCAATTGGTTATGATTCTTGTAAGATTGGTGAGATGTAATGATGAATGTTATTAGTTCATTTTTATGTATAAAATATTAATTAATCATATATGAATTTTCATATACTTAGAATAATATTTCTTAGTTTTTCAGGTATGGCCCCTTATGTTGGAGACCCCAATGTCCTCTATGATGTTTCCTAGAATTTGAGGGTTGCTTCCACCTATCTCCCAAATGAGTTCCCCATCCCCGCATCCTGGAAACTTTGTGGAACGTTTGTTTAATTCCCTACACTTCTTGCAACTTAAAATCTGGGAAAAAGATTCAAACATAATATTTTTTTCAATAAATTGTATTCTTGGGGAGGTTGTAGCGACAAATCCGTTGCTATGGTTATTTGAGGGAAATACATATGATATCATGTCAAGCTTATTTCTTCATGAGTTTCAGATTTGTGAGAAATAAAACATGAATTATTGGCATCAATTGTTTTCTTCTTTAATAGTAGAGCTTTGTTTTATGTTATTTCCATTTCACCAAAAAACCTTTCTTATTTTATGGCTATGGCATTAAAATGTTTTCTTTTCACATATTAATGAGCTCTTTGATTATTTATCACAAATAACCAACAATTGTATTTCGAACCACATTCTAACATGGGGACAATCTAGCTTAGTGTTTGAAATCTTGTTACTAAACAAATATCAAATGTTTGGGTCTCTTAGAAGGTTGGGTATGTCTTGGGAGAAAGGATCTATTGGTTAAGGTGGCATATTGGTTATTATTAATGTAGATTATGTTCCAGTAAATAGTTCCATATTATGGGGAACCTGGTATTCCTTGTTTACTCATTATGTTTTGGATCACTAGTTTTTTCACTAAATCATGTGAGATAAGCTTTATCTACCTCTACTTCCACTTATACATTTTCAATAAACACTTATTGCCTAGGACTAAGCAGGGGGGCCAAATTTATTTTTGTGATGCTTTTTGACATGATTTCAAAGGTTTCATAGTGATTGAAGATGAGAAGTAGATGTCTTATTGTTCCATAAAGAACTTCCTACAAACGTGTTATTATTTTTATTGTTTCCATATAAGATTTAAAATCTTATATTTGAACAATGATGGATCATTTTGTTTTTGTAAAGATAATTATATTTCTCTCTCTTTCTTGTTTTTCTTTGAATCTCTATTTTATTTTACAAGTTAAGTACCTAGATATGTCCTTTCAGGTCGTGTGTTTATGTTATTCAAATTAGACTTGTGACATGCTAGGACATGTGTTCAACATGTGTCCTAAAACATGACACATGTCAAACATGTACATCCTAGGTGGTTAACTCTCCTAATCAAGAAACCCACTACCTCATTGTGTGCACATAGTGATTATGTCGCATAGAACAACAACCTCCTAGGTAAGTGTGTTATGCTAGCACTCTGTCTAGGGTCAAGAATCTACTCAAACTGAGCCATCCATATGCCCATTACACACCAGAAAACCAAGCATTGACATAGCTAGGTAAAAAAACTTTTGGAGTGACCCCAAAAAATGACATATTCCAACAGAAATGTTTGTCCATTTCTCACAAACAAGTTTCTTGATTTAAACATGAAAATGGGCACTAGAAATGGTGTTTTTAGGATTTTTTTATTTTCATTATCTTTGTATTTTATAATTTATGTTTATTTTTCCTTTTACACTAGTCATTCTTGTAGGCCAAAACTTGGAAGAAACGATCAACATAAGAGCTAGTTGTTTCTCAACCAAAAATGTAAAAAAAAACACCATAAATTTCTGTTTCAACCATATTTATTGTAGAAACAACCCACTTCTGTTGTTTCTAGGAAAGTAGTATACAAATAATAAGAATATCACATATATTTTCTTTTATACAAAGCGATTTTGATTCTAGATTTCCTTCTTTGGTAGGTACTTTTATTATTATTTTTCTAAATATGGTCTTAAATTGGAGGCTAACAATTTTAATGTTGTTATACTATGTTGAGTAGAAAATGGTTTCTAGTTTCCTAAAAATTTGGGTTTATGTTAGTTCCAATGACAATGTTTGTGCAAGAAATTTGACTTGCAATGTGTTTTCTTGTGCTATATTTTGGACCACCATTTCAGTAGTCGAATAATCAAACGAGGTGTTGATCTGAAACGCCCGAGACTTGGTAGATATTTTGAAATATTAAAGATATCATAATCATAAATTTATTGAAAAGGAATAATTACATTAAACCTTGCCAAGACCTTTCTTTTTAAGAACAACGGTATCTGTTTTAATTTCATTTGTTCTAGTTCGTGGCTTTTTCATCCAATCATTTTGTGAATCTAAAGAAGAATTCCATTATGCTCTTACAAAAAGTATCAACGCCGCTATAATCTCGAATTCCATCTAGATCAACAAGTAATCTAGTTCCTAAGATTTTTTCTTGCCCCAAGAAAACTTTATCTAATTTGAAGCCCATTATTCTAGAAGGAATGGCCAAGTAGATCTTGTTGCCAGTTCTCTCAACGTGATGTTAAAGGGGTTGATCTGAAATTTCTTGAACTAATAGAAAGTGTTATTGTTGAGGCAATTCTTGTAGTTATGTGGGATGATGCTGGTAAGAGATACTGAAGTCATTAATGTCTCATTTCCTTATTTTATATTTTATTTTTGTTGGAGATTAATTTTTATTTTTCTCATTTCAGTGAGAATTGTAAAAGGAAAAAAATATTTAAGGTAAATGGTTATTTTACCTACTCAAAAAAGTTATATTTTCATTGGTCTTAGGAAACCTCCTCGAGGTGCATCTTTATCAATTCCTACTTCAGTAAATAGGCCAAAAAATGAAAATGAATGTTTTGTATATATCATAGTTAACATGGAATTAAAAAACCTTATGTTGCACTCCTTGCAAAGTTTATTTCTTTTTGAGCCAATAGGGAATGGAAAGACCGTGCTAGCTAAATATGTTGCACCAGAATGTACAACCACATTATTTAGCATTGCAAGATCTTCCTTAACTTCAAAATGGGTATGCCAACTTACCTACATCAATTGATGCCCATGAAATATTAGATGTTGCGATTTTGATCCAAGTAAATTGTCATGTGAGATGTGTTGGAGAGGGAGAGAAGCTCATGAAATATATTTTTTTGTTACAGTTGCAAGGCAACCATCGGTTATTTTCATTGATGAGATAAGCATTTAGTGATATTTTATGGTGTGAGAACTTTTATATTGACATGTAGCCATCAAGGGTACTAAACTTCAACATCTAAATTTATTGTTGCAATCTCTAAAATTGTGTTTCTTATAAATCATTTGAAGCAAATTGTGGCATGTCAATAGCTATGTACTTGAAGGACTCATATTTTCATCTATATAATATAGTATATCGATGGATTTTTGAATCTACGTAATGTTTAGCTAATTGGTGATTGATTCCATGATATTGACAAGACAAAAACAAATTTATCTATTAATTGGGGTTGGTAATTTATAATCTGCAAATTTCAAGGAAGCAAGTTTAGCATCACCTACCTTAAGGCATGTGAACCCAGAGTGGGGATACATCCCCCATACCTAGTCTGTGTCTAGAATGTGTGTCTTGCAAATGGGCATGGGATGATTTTTCCCTATGTACTTGAGGATGCACCAAATGTTCTCCATATCATATCACAAGACATTCCCTTGAAACAGGGAATACCCAAAAAAAATAGAAAGAGATAAAAATTAACAAATATTAAGTAGGAAATACAAATACACACCCTAATGTTTTATCAAAGGGAGTTACTAGGTGGGTTGAATTAACAACAGGGGTAATGGGAACTAGATCTGAAAATCATTATTTCAAAACTAGCATCAGAGTCAATGAGGATCATGAGCTTTGACTATGTGATTCTTAGTTTTTCACTATTTTTCTTCATAAGATCTCAGTATTTATTGATTTTTGGGCTAATAGGCAGCAGATAAAGGTTCGAATCATTATGCTTGCTAATTATTTGTCAGCTTTCTAATCACATGAAATTCAATGGCCCTAGGAATGCTTGTTTTCATCTAGTTAATAATATATTCTCATCTTATTTAGAATATTTCTACTGCAAAGCATAGTCACATTTCTTTAGGATTTGCAGTTTGCAAGTAGGAAGTAGAATACATAAAAAAAGAATCTGACAATTTCTCCTAGTGTTTTTCTAGTTTCATGTTTTACTATTATTGCATGAAAATACTTTTGTTGGTTCATTGTTTGACATTTTATTTATATTTTTTAGCTTTGCACAGAGGTGACCATAGCAACAGAAACATTATTGTAGAGTGATATGGTTGGAATAGATGTTGCAGTAGTAGAAGTTGTAGCTTTAGCAAAGGCCGCTATGAAGGCTCCCACACAAGTGGTTACTTTATCAGAAGGTCAAACACCATTAGAAAGTGAGTACTTAAAGGGATTTTATTTTGAGGCCGACTTACTAAGGATTGGAAGGACTAGCTTCTAGACTCATTGAAATGGAATAATTAGAATATATAAACTTCTCCAATAGATTTCAATTTTTTGCAATTCACTTAGAAGAGGAATGTGAATATCAATCTCCAAGATCCACTAGTTCTATACCTACACTTTGAATGGAGTGTAATACATTTGAACAAAATGTATCCAACTTCTTTGTATCCCCTTTACAGAAGATATATAATAGAGACAAAATATCTAGTCGAAAAATGGAAAGAAGAGCTAGGAGATCAAAGGAAACAAAGAAGGATGCAAGTGTGGCTTCTACCATTTCACCTACCCATTTAGCATGGAATGGATAAAAGGTTGTTGCATCTAAGGGTCATTTTTCTGATTCAATTTTCCTATTGTGAAACTGGGGAAGTTCAAAATTTTTAACTGTTTGTGCAAAAGTAGAGATTTCACGTAGAATACAGGTATTTGCTTCATAAATTTCTTCATTTTATTTCTTGATTGAATAATGATATCATGTTGTGTTTTTCACCCGTGTATTTGAGCACTTAGGTATACAAACATTTATGAGAAATTCTCTATGTTTATAGAGTCATATAGCCAATGCTAATATCCTATAATGTGAAATAGATTTTATGTGATTTGAAAATATTAGTTAGGCAGTTGTTTCCTTTCTGTTTTTAATTTTTAATAACATTTGTTATTAGGAAAAAATTATTCAATATATACATAGATGAACTTAGGGTCAAAAGAGGATGAAGGTAAGTGTTTTCTCATGCTTCTATATTGAATCTAGATTTAACACATCTATTAGAATTTATTAAGTGTGTACTTTATAGTGTTTTAGGCTTGCAAAATTCAACCCTTTGGGTGGTTAGCCTTGTATGGATCATGCCCAACCACTTATTGTATTTCATACTTTAGGTGGAAAGGACAACAACACAGAAGATAACCCAAAATTTTTTCCCTAAAGTCTACAACGAAGTGAGTCTGAACCAAAGATGATTAGGTTTTGATATTATTGAATAAAATGTGCCTCTAAAAATATTAATTAGTATGCATTTCCCATGTATGTTGTACATGAGATTGGCTTAGAGGATATGATATGGAACTAGGTGTTGGTCAAATGGGAACCATGTAGATGGAACTTGTATGCCTATAGTGACCTAAGTAAAGGCTTCTTTGCTTCCAATTCTAAGATCTAGTTCACTTCAATCAACTTGGTGAGCCATGTGCCATAAGATTGTGTAACACCTTTTTGTTGTTCTCCCATTGGTCTCAAGTTTTCTCAACTAATAAAGAAATGGAGTTGTTATTATTTTATTTGGGTTGAATTTCTTGGTCTCCCTCTGCAATATCAATGTTTCTAGAATGGTTCTATTTACCCACTTGTGTTCCATCATGAGCCATATTGCATCTTCCACCCTAATTCAAATGAAAAATTGTATTTACATTGATCTTTCTTGGGATCAAATTTTTTTTTTCCAGAGGCAAGTTAGAAGTAAAAATTGTTTAAAACTTTATGCATTTAGAGTGCACAGTGGAAATGATAATAATGAATCAAAACAAAAAACATGGAGTATTTATTGGAAATAAAACCATCCTATGTACCCAAATATATATAAACTATAAGCCATTGTACACTATTAGCATCCTTCAAACAAATTGATCTAATATCAGAACCACTTTGACAGTTACATTTATAAAAATCCCCATATAATGTTTCTCCAAGTGTTGAACTCTCCATTAATACCCACAAACTCCTTTTTCAAAGCATTGTGTTCTTATTTGTGACCCCCCTTTTAGATATTCTCAAATATTCTAACATGAATTGATGTGGTTCTCTGCGTACTTCTATTTACAATAATATCATTTGTTGACATGATTGTAGCTACTCAACTCATCTACAGGTTTGTATAACCACAATAATTTTATTCAACAAGAACAATTTTCATGACATTCAAAACAAAAATTACATATTTTCTTATCACAGATACCTCACCTCAACAAAAGCTAGGTCATACATCTTGCCACATCTAACTACATACTCATTAGCTATTATAGACACACACACTAGTCTAATAAACATCTATAACATTACCCTCAACATTTTGTGGACAACGAAACACAAATATTCCAATTTTGACCTTCTTATGGTTTTGCACTAATTTGTCACTACATTGAAGCATCAACTCTTTCCAACAATATGTGTCAGGATCTACAACTATCTTCAATAGGTCATATATCCATAGGGACCTAACTAGTGACTTTGAGAATTTATCTACTAGAATTAGAAATTGTAAACCTCTTTGAACAAAATTCGATCATTTGGGACAATCTCCTATATTTAATTTTGGAGGCATACACTTGTAAGTAGGCCTAGAAGGAATTATTACCACATATAGGAATAGAACATAATATGGTTTTTCTTGGATTTGAAACTTTGGAAGATATGTGATATGGCAGTAATGTGGCACTCTCAATTTTGCATTGGATGTTGGGGTGGTTGAGTTCACAAACTCTTGATACCTCTAGATGTAAGTTGGTAGGCATGGTAAGCCCACCACCTGGAGCTGAAGGCCAAAGGGGTTAGGGATGATTTGTAATTGAGCAGCCTATAGCTGTCTTTATTCTTTGACACAAAGTGTGTGTTAATTTATTTTTTCTCGATGTCTTTGTTTACATAGTACTGTGATTTTTTGTGACTCAATCTAGTTACAGGAAGGGATCTTCAGAGAGTGTTTAAGGTGATGCACAATTTATTAAATACAACTCCTACAACTCCTCTTTCCTCAACAATCAATTGGCATGTGATCTCCTTTCTTGTACATGAACCAGTGCTCCAACTTCTAAATTCTTCTACAATGGCTTTTATTTCTTTTTATTCTTGTCATGTGGTAAGTGTTCATTGGTTGCAGAGTTCTCCCATACCATCCTACGTCTTTCTTTCCATTACCTTTCCTTTCATGAATTGGCATGGTCACACCATCTCCTTTCAAATGTTGAAGGCAAAGGTAAATACTTCTTCCTTTTACCATGCCTCTTGCTTCACTAATGTATTAACGTTATCTTTGTCTACTCCCTTTTGGCGTGGCAAGTGAAGG
Organism: Pinus taeda; assembly: GCA_000404065.3. NCBI lineage: Eukaryota > Viridiplantae > Streptophyta > Pinopsida > Pinales > Pinaceae > Pinus > Pinus taeda. The sequence continues at coordinate 113,869 of APFE030494935.1, read as the reverse complement.
TAAAATCTTTTGTCTAAATTTATTAGCGCTTAAAAGTCTGTTATGGGCCCATGATGTGAGGCTTCCTTTAATTAACCTGGTAAAACATTGAACTACTTGCCAAGTTTTCTAGTAGGAAAATCATTGAACTATTTTTTGTGGATTTTTCTAGATATTGTTTTCTAATTTATTTTATTTTGGTGAAAGGTTATTTTTCTTCTTTTAGTCTTTTTTTATATTTGTTAATTTTGGATTGTTAGATTGTTAGGGTTTCATTTTTATTATTGTATTACAATTTTAGCCTATAAAAAGTTCTATTGCAATTACTGAAGTTGTCTTTTCAAAAAATTAGAGAACATGGAAGATAGAAATATATGGTAATTTTCAACTTTCTTATAAATATTTTTCATTTTGTAAGGCTTGGCATATTATTTGGTTACATTTAGTAAGTTTAAAACCTGTCATCGGGCTCTAAACTGGTTGAATGTTAAAAAGCTCATAGAAGATAACCATGTCATCAATCCAATGTTGACGTTTCATGTTGTTCCAACTTCCAGGTGAAATTCCCTTATGAGCCAAAGGTTCTACTTCTCTCCTTAGTTCATCAATGATAAATTGTCATTATTGGTTTTAGGACTTATCTTAAGTTATATATCTATTGTTACATTTTCAGAAGAAGCCTAGATGCTTGAAGGATGCATTTTTCACAAGGATTTTTCAAATATGCTATCCACAATTTTTGTAATCAAACTACTATTGGATTTTATAGTCATTTCTTGCCACGAGGGAGGAATTCATTAAATCAAATATTTTTTAATGTATAATAATGATTTCATATTTTCTTGTATTGTGTTATATGCTATTGTTTTGTCTCCATTGGTAGCATCATGTTTGCAAAAATATTCTAACCTCGTCTTGATATCAGAATATTATATATGATCAAATATTTGAGCTGCCAAATGGACTGCAAACTACTCTTCCACCATATAACCCTTCTATGACAATACTTTAAAATGAGGTATATTTTCCTCCCATTGCTACATATACTGTAATTCAACTTTTATTTGTGTTTTAAATATTTTCTTTTGTTTTTTGGTTCACTTGTTGAATCTGAAAGAAACATGTATTCATCTCAGTCTATATTTATTCTTGTTTGAATAAAATATTTATCTTATTGGTTGCATCCATTTTAACCTAGATTCAACACAAATTCCTATACTCCTACAGGATCGAGAATGAACCTTGATCCTTAAGTATCACAAGATGCAATAACTGCTGGTGCTTCTGCCCTTGTACCACCTCCAAATGTAGCTCAACTATTTAATGATCTATTAATCTATAAATATTATATAATGATCTATATATTTCCTTCTAAATATTTTCTCAACATGCTTGGATATTGAGTAGATGGTCATTGATGTAGTAAGAAAACATCTGGTCCTAATGATGAACCACACTTGTTGGTTCGAAATTTGTCGGCCAAAAATTTCTCTTATGTGATTTCTACCAAAAGACTTTTCTTAATTCATTATGGATCACAAAAGCTTGAGTTTAGAAAAAATATACTCTTTAATAATTGACTCTTCTAGTATCTTGTTCTTCCCTTGTTGGTTGAAAAGAGAATAAGTAATAAGCAATGCTTAGCCATAATTTTCTACCATAAATTATTATAGTTTCTTTGCTTAAAGGTCATATGCCACCCTCTGAACTAAGCAATAGCGGAATTGAGTATCGATTTGCTGATTTCAAACGTTCCATGAAGCATTTTTGAGTTGGTTATTGTGATCCAAATTCAAATAGGAATGTAGAAAATTATAGATATAACCATAAACACAAATATGTAGTATAAATAAAACTTCAATTTCATTAATATAAATGAATTGAAATATGCTTACATACATAATGGAAATAAACTAGCTCTGATGATGGTAGCTTATCCCTAACAAGAGATGTGATGGCTACATGCCTCTAAACTATCTTACAATAATGGTTGAAGGCCTATTTATTATTGAGAAATAATGGAAAACCCCATTACATCCAAAAACCTAACCCTAGGAGATAAAACGCCAAAATATGGGCCCCGTTGGGGTAAATTGGTACATCAACTTCCTCGGGTCATAACTTTGGCATACATTCTCTGTTTGATGCACACGACACCTCTTTAGAAATATCTCTTCGAGGACTACAATTTATGCTAGTGAATATTGATTTTAAAACTCGTATTTCTCGCTGGTGATTTTCCAAAAAAACGTTGTTTGGGGCCTCAAAACAGTTCGTGAAGTTCAAGACCCAAAATACTGCGAAAGATAGTAAATTGTGCTACAATTAAGGAAACTAAAAAGCTGAAAGAAAAAATGGTGGGAAACCAAGTGGAATAAGCAGGTGGCCATCAATATACGCCTAGATCATTCCTCCCCCTAGGAAGAAATGGTCCAATTGTGTTGAGTTCCTCCATGATATGAGGAAACTTTTCTTGAACTTGGTCCCTAGTAAACCACTTGCCCTGGTAAAGGAGTTGCCTCGCATTGACAACTCGATATAGTTGGATCCTTTGTTGTCAAGTATTCTGGATCTTTGTGTCCATGATGCAATTAGTTGTGTCTTTTTCCATGTAGTCTGGTTTTAACTCTGTTGGTGTGAGTTGTTCTACAATGTTGGATGTGTCCAACAATGGTGGAAAGTATGGTCGAAGGCATCCACATTGAACACTGGGTGCAGACCAAGGAATGGTGGAATACTAAACTCGAAAGAATTGTCCCCTACTACCTTGGTGATGGTGTATGGCCCATATCAGAGCAAGCAAACCTTGCAGTGGGGCCCGATGAGATGCTCCTTCTGTAAATGTAGCTAAACTTTGTCGCCCACCTAGAACTTGTGTGGCACCTGATGTTGATCATATCGTTGCTTGTACTTAGCATTAGCTTTCTCCAATATGTCATGGTCCTATTGGCGGATTGATTCGAATTTAAACAGGAATGCAACAAATTCCAGAGATAACCATAAACATAGAGATGCAGCGGAGATAATACTTCATTTCATTAATGTAAAATACTGAAATATTCTTACAAACAGTAATGGAAATAAACCGGCTAGCGTGATGGTAGCTTATCTTTGAGAAGAGATGTGGTGGCTACATGCCTCTGAACTATGTTACAATGAGGCTTGAAGGCCTATTTATTGTTGAGAAACAATGGAAAACCCTAAACATCCAAAAACATAACCCTAGAAGATGAAATGCCAAATTGTGGGCCCCATTTGGGTAAATTGGTACATCAACTGCCTGAGGTCGTAACTTTGGCATATGATCTTTGTTTGACGCACAAAATATCTCGTTAGAAAGATATATCTGAGAACTACAACTTTGGGAAGAGAAAAATTAGTCCATGGACCCATGTTGTTCCCAGATTTCCCAAAAACCATCATTTAGGGCCTCAAAACGGCTCCAGAAGTTCAAGACCCGAAAAAACTGCTAAAAATAGTAACTATGCCACAATTAAGGAAACTAAAAAGCTAAAAGAAACAATGGTGGGTGTCCAAGTGGACTTCGTAGGTGGCCATAGATATCCACCTTGATCATTCCTCCCCCCTTAGGAAGCAATGGTGCCCATTGCATTGAGTTCCTCCACGAGATGAGGAAACCTCTACTAAACTTGGTCCCTAAAGAGCCATGTGCCCTGGTGAAGGAGTTGGCCTACTTTAACAACTCGATAAAGTTGGATATTTTTTTGGTGATCGTGCTTGATCTGTGTGTCCATGATCTGATTAGTTTCAGCTTGTTCGATTCAATCTAGATTTAACTCTATGGGTGTGATTTGTTCTATAATGTTGAATGTGTCTAGTAATGGTGGAAAGTATGGCCAAAGGCAGTCCACATTGAACATTGGGTGCAGACCAAGGAATGGGGGAATGCTAAGCTCAAATGCATTGTCTCCCACAGCCTTGGTAATGGTGTAAGTACCATATCAGAGTGGTCTAAGTTTCCTATAAGCTCTCGTAAGGCATTCATTTTGCAAATGCAACCAGACTTTTCCACCCACCTGAAAATTGTGTGGCACCCGATGTTAATCATGTCACAGCTTGTACTTGGAATTTGATTTCTCCATAATTTGATGGACCTACTGGAAAATATAAGTTAGTTTGATTTTATTTTTTTCAGACTGGACATGAGCCGAATTTGTGCGAATAGCTGCAAATGGCATGGCCACATCAATGGGACATAGTGGCTGGAACCCCAAGTCCACCTAGAAAAGGTTGTGGCCAGTCGAGCTGTGAAGAGCCCGATTGTAGTTGTTCTGAACATAGGGGAGGCTCTCGTCCCATGTGCATGGATGCTTTAAGTTGTACATGCGCAGAATGTGTGTGATCATCGTGTTCACAACCTCTGTCTGGCCATCAGTTTGAGGGTGGAAGGATGTGGACTTAGTGAGTTTGGTGTCCAGCATCGACCAAAGACTAGACCAAATTGTACTAAGGAACCTGCTATCTTGATCTGAGATGATAGACTGTGGGATCCCAAAATGTACCCACACTCATTCAAAGAAGAGGTTAGCAATGGCTTCTGCTGTGATATTCTTCTTGCAGGCCACCATAATGGCCATCTTCGAGAACCTATTGACAACAACAAAAACATAGTCATTTCCATGCTTAGTGGAAGGAAGGCTTGACATGTAATCCATGGAGATGGATTCCCAAGGTCGATTAGGGGTAGGCACCGAGGTATAAAGGCCTTTCTTCTTGATGGTTAGTTTGGCAATGCCATAGGGAGTGCATGATCTGATGTACTTCCTCCTGTCAAACATTTAGCCAAAAGAGATACTTATACAACACTACCCCCTTTTTCTTGACCCCGAAATGCCTAGTACCGTGACCGTAGTGTGCTTCCCAAATCATCTTGGACACTCGCTTGAAGGAACACAAAGGTGACCTAGGTGGCATAACAGGGCATCTTGGAGGTGAAAATCTGGAACATGCTGACCCTCCAAGAGTGTCTAGTATATTTGGCCAAATTTTGGGTCACTTTTGTAGAGAAGTGGCCAAGCAGAATTCTCGTGCCCACAAGAGTTGAGCATGGTGGTTAACTCCATAATCGGTGGTCGGCTAAGGCAATCTACAACATTATTGGTGCTACACTTATACTTAATACTAAAATGGAACTGTTGCAGGTATGTGGACCACTTCTGATGGTGATCATTCTGCAATTTCCCTTGGATCTATATGAACTGTAAGGGTTGGTGATCTGTGTGGATGACCATTTCCTTCCCCAAAATGTAATGGTTCCATTATTAGCAGGCCTGCACGATGGAATACATCTCTTTGTCATAAGTGGGATACTTCCAAACTGTGTGTGAAAGTTTCTCATTATGATATGCCACTAGATGCCCATGTTGAGTAAGGATTGCCCCAATAGCATAGTCAGAGGCATCTGTATCGATGTCAAATAGTTGTTGCAAGTCTAGTAATATGAGCACTGGTGCAATGCAGAGGCAATCTTTCAACTCTATGAATGCCTTCTATTGAGATTCAAACCAAAAGAATTTTTCTTTCGCTCCTCCCTTGGTGACTTGACTTAAGGGCCAAGTGATATGAGAAAATTCCAACACGAACCTGCGGTAGAAGTTGGAAAGACCTAGAAAGTTGTAGAGCAATGTCAGAGTGGTTGGAGATGGCCAATCATGAATGGCTTGGATCTTGACTGGATCTACATGCACCCACTATTCATCAATAATGTATACTAGATACTAAACCTAGGTCATGCCAAAACTTCATTTCTCCAAATTGGCACTTAACTTGTGTTGCCGCGGTGTTTGGAGAACCTATCGAATGTGGTGGAGGTGCTCTTCCCAACTCTAGCTGAAGATAAGGATGCCATCCAAGTATACCACTACAAATGAGTTGGTGAATGGCTGCAAGATGTCATCTATTAGCCTCATGAAGGTTGCAGGAGCATTCTTCAATCCGAAAGGCATAACCAACCATTGAAAAAGGCTCTGCTTGGCTTTGAAGGTGATCCTCCATACATTGGAGGGTTTGATTCGTACCTGGTGATACCCTGACTTCAAATAAATCGTGCTGAAATATTTACCCCCTTCAGTTGGTCCAGGAGGTCATCAATCCATGGGATCGTGTACCTATTACAAACAATTATCTTGTTCAGTGCCCGATAGTCAATACAAAGTCTCCAAGTCCCAACCTTCTTCTGTACCAACACAATTGGGCTCCCACAGGGTGATGAACTCTAATGGATGTGACCTTTCTAACGGATGTGACCTTTCTGCAGCAGCTCCTGAATTAGCCTCTTGGTTTCATCGTTCTCCAAAACAGAGCACCAATAGATTGGTCCATTGGGTAGCGGCACTCTTGGGGTCAGATCGATGGAGCGCTTGACCTGACAGTGTAGAGGAACCCCGTTGGGGAGGTGAAGGTGTCCTCATACTCGTCCACTACCTTGTCCATTTGTAGTTGTCATGCGGAGGGGCCCTGTCTGGAGGTTGTGGCCACTGTATTCTTCTTTCCTTGAGGGTGTACCATCAGAAAAAAAAAAAAAAAAAAAAAAAAAAAAAAAAAAAAAAAAAAACTCGGTTTTGGAAATGAGCTTACTCCATTGTTTTGCAGTAACCAAAGAGATGGCAGTAGGCAGTGCTACCTCCAGTATCCTGTATAACTTATTTCCCAAAGTAATAATAATAGCACATGGCCTTGATTCATACACAACATGTCGCTTCGACAAGTATGGTTTTCCTAATAATACATTGCAAATTTCAAGAGGATAAATGTCACACAATACCTCATCTATGAAGGGCTTCATGTTGTATGGAGGGCGACATTGTTGGCTCACGTGAAGATCCCATCCTTGGCGAAGCCACCCGATGTTGTACAGTTGTGGATGTGTTGTGATCGATAAACCCAACCTCTTCACGACCTATGTCGAAATGAGGTTCTTTTGACTCCCGTTGTCAACAATGAACTGTCGGGGGGGGGGGCTTTACCCACATCTGGGAGTGGAAGAGATGCTCCTCCTCCTCTCGACCTTTGGGTTCCTCCTTATGTATCTTTGTGTTGGCAATGGTGGTGTTGGGCTCCACATTGAAAATCTACTTCCCTTTGTCATTCCCCTTATCAGGTTTTGACTTAGAGTTAGAACATGCATATAATTCTAAAACCTTTAGCTCAGCCACCAATGACTACTTGGCCCACTACTCACTTGTGGTGTGAGTGGAGCTCTTATGGAACTCACACCACTTTCCTGTGTCCTTTTTTGACTTCACGACACTATTCTTTGCTTGCAGCTTTGGCAGGTTGTCTTGGGCTACCCCACCTTGGCTTTGTCCTTTGTTCTACGATTTGGGAGCACCTTTCCCTTGTGTCAGATTCGTAGATCCAAAGTCTCACTTCTTCTATTTAAACCTTTGCTCGACCTTGATGGCATATCGGTATGTCATGCCGAGCGAAGGGATGTTTAGGAATTATATTTCTTCCTAGATGTACTTGTGCAGGAAGTTACAGTGTTTGAGTACCAAATGTTACTCTCAATCCTTGATACCCAACTTTGTGTGAAGGGTATGGAAAATATTGGTAAAATTTGACATGTCTTGGTCCCTCTCTTGCCACACCGTGGTCCACTTTATGTATTGATCCTCATAGCTTTCAAAAGGGTAGTACTGCTCCTTGATGGCATCTCAGAATGAATCCCAAGTAGGTGTGGCTGAAAATAGTGAGCCTGTACTTTCATCCTTCTGCTTGCAGTAGGTTTCCCACAAGTCCTTTGATGTGGGTGGCTTCTTTGAGAGGAGCAAAAATAATCTTTTCCTAACTGAAAAATAACCCTCTAGAAGATTTAAACATTTATTGACGGCATTTGCGTCTATCTAACCTTTGAATATGGGCATTTCAAAATTAACCTATACCTTAAATGGGGTGGCATTTCTAGAGTAGCTGTTGGAAGCCGATGTGTCACCCCTGGGTAGCTGTTGAAGGATCTGGGCAAAGTTTTCCATCATCACTTTCCTTTGTCACTTGAGGGATTCTTTGAGAAAGATTTTGATAGGATTTCCTGCCCCCTTGTCTTTCTTTTCATCTGGCATGGGAGGTCGTCGGGATTTGTGAGGTTGGTCTTGCAAAAGTTTGACCAATTCAAGCCCTAACTCCTTATATCCCGACCTCATTAGGGACATGCAACGAAAATAGAGAAAAAGTAAACCGCTCTGATACCATTGATCTCGATTTAAACATGAATGCAAAAAATTACAGAGATAACCATAAACACAGAGATGCAATGGAAATAATACTTCATTTCATTAATGTAAAATACTAAAATATGCTTACAAATAGTAATGGAAATAAACCATCTAGGGCGATGGTAGCTTATCTTTGAGAAGAGATGTGGTGGCTACATGCCTCTAAACTATGTTACAATGAGTCTTGAAGGCCTATCTATTGTTGAGAAATAATGGAAAATCCTAAACATCCAAAAAACTAACCCTAGAAGATGAAACGCCAAATTGTGGGCCCTGTTTAGGTAAATGGGTACATCAACTTCCTGGGGTTGTAACTTTGGCATATGATCTTCGTTTGACGCGCACAATATCTCATTGGAAAGGTCTATCCAACAAATACAACTTTGGGAAGAGCAACATCAGTTAATGGACCCATGTTGCTCCTAATTGTTCCAAAAAAAATGTCGCTTAGGGCCTCAAAATAGCTCCGGAAGTTCAAGACCCAAAAAACTGCTAAAAATAGTAGTTTGCGCTACAATTAAGGAAAATGAAAATCTGAAAGAAACAATGGTGGGGGTCCAAGTTTACATGGTAGGTGGCCACCAATATCCACCTATATCATGGGTGTACTAAATGTGTGCAATGAAGTTGTTTGCATTGTCAGCTTCAGACTGGACATCAGTTGAATATGTTTGAGTAGCTGGACATCAATGGGACAAGTGGATAGAATCCCAAGCCTGCCTGAAAATATTTGTGGCAAGTCAAGCTCTAGAGAGACCAATTATAGCTATACTAGACATAGCAGTGGCTTCTTTTGTAATATTCTTCTTGCAGACTGCCATAATAGCCATCTTCGAGAATATGTTGATGACCAAAAAAACACAGTTGTTTCCATGTTTAGTTTAAAGAATTCCCAACATGTAATCCATGGAGATGGATCCATAAGGTTGACTAGGGGTAGTAAATGGAGTCTAGAGGCCTTGCTTCGTGATGGTCGGTTTGGAAATGGCACCAGGTAGTTCATGATCTAATGTACTTCCCGACATCTTGTCAAAAATTCGACCAAAAAATAAAACTTCTCTAGTATTGCCATTATTTTCTCGACCCCAAAATTCCCACTAAACTGACTACAGTGCGCTTCCTGAATCATCTTGGCATGCTCGCTTGATGGAAGACAAAGGTGTCCCAGGAGGCATAGCTATGCATCCTGGAGGTGAAAATCTAGAACTTGTTGACCCTCCAAAAGCATCTGGCATGTGTGGTAAAATTCTAGGTTGCTTTTGCAGAGAAGTGGCTAATCATAAGTCTCGTTCCGACAAGAGTTGAACACAGTGGTTAACCCCATGATAGGTGGTGGGTTGAGGCAGTCTACAAAATTATTGGTGTTTCCCTTCTTGTACTTGATATTCCAATGGAATTGTTTCGCATATGTGGACCAATTATGATGGAAATCATTCTCTAACCTCCCTTACATCTATTTGAATTGCATGGGTCGGTGGCTTGCATGGATGACAGTGTCCTACCCCAAAATGTAATACTTCCATTCTCAGGAGGCCTACATAATGGAATACATCTCTTTGTCATAAGTGGGACACTTCTAGACAGTGTCTGAAGTGTCTCACTATGGTATTCCACTAGATGCCACTTTTTAGTAAGGACTACCTTAATAGCATAGTCAGAGGCATTTGTCTTGATCTTAAATGGTTGTTGCAAGTCTGGTAATGTGAGCACTGGTGTAGAGTAGAGGCGATGCTTCAACTCTACAAATGCCACCTGTTGAGATTCAGACCAAAAGAATTTTTCTTTCTCTCCTTTCTTGGTGACTTGACTTAATGGCTAAGCGATATGAGATAACCCCAAGATGAACCTAGAGTAGAAATTATCAAGACCTATAATGTTGCAGAGCTCTGCTAGAGTGGTCGGAGATGGCGAATACTGAATACTTGGATCTTGGTTGGATCCAAATGCACCCCCCATTCATCAATAATATATCCTAGATACTGAACCTAGGTCATTCCAAAAGTGCATTCTCCAAATTGACACACAACTTTTGTTGCCACAATGTTTGGAGAACTTGTCAAATGTGGTGGAGGTGTCATTCCCAACTCTGACTGAAGATCAAGATGTCATCCAATTATACAACTACAAATGAGTTGGTGAATGGCCACAATATTTCATATATCGTCCTCATGAAGGTTACAAGACCATTATTAAATCTGAAAGGCATAACAATCCATTCGAAAAGGCCCTCCTTGGCTTTAAAGGCAATCTTCCACACATCAGAATGTTTGATTGGTACTTGGTGATATCCACACTTTAATTCGATCTTGCTGAAATATTTGGCCCTTTTGAGTTTGTCTAGAGGGTCACCAATCCATGCGACTATGTACCTATGCTATATGTTGATCTTATTCAACACCCGATAGTCAATACAAAGTCTCCAAGTCCCATCCTTCTTTTGTACCAACATGATCAAGCTCCCATAGGGCGACGAAATCAGTCAAATGTGACCTTTCTACAAAAAATCCTGAATCTACCTCTTGATTTCGTCGTTCTCAAGATTATAGCATAAATAGATTGGTCCATTGGGAAATGACACACCTGGGGTCAGATCAATGGAGTGCTAGACTTGAAAGTGCGAAGGCACCCCTATGGGGGAGATGAAGATGTCCTCGTACTCCTCCATTACCTTTTCCATATGCGGTTTTCGTGCAAAGGGGCCCTATATAGAGGTTATGGCCACCATATTCTTATTTCCCTGAGGGCATATCATAAGGAAAGAAAATTTCTCAGTTTTGGAAATGAGCTTACTACATTGTTTTGCAGTAAACAAAGAGATGGTGGTAGGTGGTTCTACCTTTAGTATCATGTACAACTTATTTCCCAAGGTAACATTAACAACTCGAGGCCTTGACTCATACATATCATGTCACTTCCACAACTATGGTTAGCCTAATAAAACATCACAAACATCAAGAGGAGTAATGTCACTTAATACCTCATCCATGAAGGGCTTGATGCTATATGGAAGGCAACAATACTGGCTAATGTTAAGGTCCTGTCCTTGGCGAAGCCACCCGATGATGTATGGTTGTGCGTATTTTGTGGTCGGTAAGCCCAACCACTTCATGACCTCTATTGAAATTAGGTTCTTTTGGCTCCCGCTATCAACAATGAACTATAGCGGATAACCCTTTACCCACATCTGGGAGTGGAAGAGGTGCTCCTCCTTTAGATCTTCAAGTTCCTCCTTCTATATCTTCATGGAGGCAACAATGGCATTGGGCTCCACATCAGTTATCTGCTTCCCTTTGTCATTCCCCTTTTCGAGCTCTTACTTAGAGTTGGAACATGCATCTAATTCAAAAGCCTTCAGCTTGGCCAGTAGTGACTTCTTGGGCCAACACTCACTTTTGTTATGAGTGGAGCTCTTATGTAACTCACACCACTTTCCTGTGTCCTTCCTTAGCTTCACGATGTTGTTCTTTGCTTGGGGCTTTGATGGGTTGTCTTGTGCTACCCCACCTTGGCTTTGTCCTTTTTTCTCCTATTTGGGGGAACCTTTTACTTGCTTTGGATTCAGAGATCCAAACACTCCCTCTTTCTATTTAAGCTTGTGCTCTATCTTGGCAGCGTAACGGTATGTCGTGTTGAGTTTAGAGATGTCCTAGAAATAAATCTCATCCTAGATGTACCTATGTAGGTAGCTGTGGTACTTGAATACCAAATGTTTCTCACAATCCTTGATACCCAACTTCGTACGAAGGGTATGCAAAACATTAGTAAACTCTGATATGTCTTGGTCCCTTTCCTACTACAGCGTGGTCCACCTTATGTATTTATCCTCATAGTTCTCAACAGGTTAGTACTACTCCTTGATGGATGCTTGGAAAAAATTCCATGTCGGTGCGACTGAAGACAGTGAGGGTGTACTTTCATGCTTCTACTCATTGTAGGTTTCCCACCAGCCCCTTACATGGGGTTTGGCTTTGAGAAGAGCAAACGTAATATTTCCCACCTCAAAAAATCATGAACATAAAAATATCCTTCTAGTAGATTTAACCATTTATCTATAGTGTCTGCATCTATTTGGCCCTCAAATATGGGAATTCCAAATTTTATGTGTACCTTAAAAGGAGTGGCGCCTCCAGAGTGGCTGCTAGATGTGGATGCGCCACCGATGGGCATCCGTTGAAGGATCTAAGCAAATTTCTCCATCATCGTGTTCCTTTGTTTCTCAAGGGCTTCCTCAAGCAATATTTTGATAGGATCTCCTTCTCCCTCATCTTTGTTTTCTTCCCCAATCGACATCCATCAAGGTTTGCGAGATTTATCTTGCAAAGTTTCAACAAGATCAAGCCGTAACTCCTTATACCCTAACCTTGTTGGGGACATAAAAAGAATGATCGAGAAAGAGAAAACTTGGCTCTGATACCACTGGTCTGAATTTAAACAAGAACACAAAAAATTACAGATATAACCATCAACAGAGAGATGCAACAGAAATAAAACGTCATTTCATTAATATCAATGAACTAAAATGTGCTTACATATAGAATGGAAATAAATGAGCTTGGGTGATGTTAGCTTATCTCTGAGAAGAGAAGTGGCGGCTACATGCCTCCGAATTGTGTTACAATGAGGATTGAAGGCCTCTTTATTATTTAGAAACAATGGAAAACACCAAAACATCCAAAAACCTAACCCTACGAGATGAAATACCAAACTATGGGCTCTGTTGGGGTAAATTGGTACATCAAGTTCCTGGGGTCGTAACTTTGGAATATGATCTTCATTTGACGCACACGATACCTCATTAGAAAGATCTATTCAAGGAATATAGCTATTGGCAATGAATATGAGTTCAAATCTCATATTTCAAATGTTTATTTTCCAAAAAATCATCGTTTAGGACCTCAAAACGGCTCGGGAAGTTCAGGCCCTGAAAAACTGCCAAAAATAGTAAATTTTGCTACCATTAGGGAAAATGAAAAACTAAAAGAAACAATGGTGGGGCTCCAAGTGGAATAGGTGGGTGGCCATCAATATCCACCTAGATCACACCATGATAAGGTGTCTAAGACAGTTTTTATTAACCTTATATTCATGATTGTTTGGGGAGGTTTCTTGATCTTAATTCCTCAGGTTCTAAACAATTTTATTCAATTCAAAATTGTTTTCGATATGCAGATGAAAAATAAATGATCAACTCACTCTTATAACCTCTATGTCTAAATTTATCCTCCTAAAACAATTGTGAGAATCCTCAACCAAGGTTCAAATGTTCTAAGATTGGAATTTCATCCTCAGGAGGAAAATTTTATACTAGGTAATCTTTAATTTCACTCATCAAAAGTTTGTACTCTATTAAGATGAGTCACACTTATATTAGATTCTACCTCCTTATTTAGGATCAATTGAGTTGTTATTAATACTTGAAGCTCCCATTTTACTAGAGAAATAATTGAAGTTCTATTTTAATTTTTGCGGTTCATAAGAGTCACTTTTTCGATGGATGTATATTTATGAAGCCCATGCTAGTCGCATGCACAAGATCTTCTGTCTACTCTATATGTTCAAATTTTATCCTGAATTTACCAACCCTGCAAGATTTTGAATCTTGATAGTTAAGTTATAATTTCCATTGTCTTCCCTTATATATCATTGGAGTTCTATATGAATTTTTGGGGGATTTAGAAGAGTTATATTTCAAAGGTATGTATATTCATGGAGCCCAAGTGAGAACTGTGCACTAGATTTTGTGTTGGATCCCTCATGTTCAGTATTTTTGTTGAATTGCCTACTCTACATGATATTGATATTTAATCATCATAACAATTATAATGCCTATTTTTTTCAATTTTTCCTATAGATGTATACAATTTTTAAGTTATTCAATGATTTCTTCCATCTACAAACTTGTATTAGAGGAGACATAGGAAATGGGGACTTTGGGTTTGTACTTTGGTTATCTCAAGTTTAAAAAATCATCTTTGATATTATTTTTTAGGTGGTTGAGCATATTAACCATGTGAAAGTTACTTCCTTTTCCTAAAATAGTTATGTTCTCCATCTATTGTATGGTTGTTTGTGCTAGATAATCCAATGAGACCTACAAGACTTTACAAAGTTATATAATTTAATTAAAGTTTTAGAATTTAGAATTTATAAAGTTTCAAGGTCTAATTCTTTTAAGGGCGCTAGCTCAATGGAAGAGCACTTACATTACAAGTAGGTGGTTGGTGGTTCAATTCCATTATGCCCTAATATTCATAGGGAATGGTGATCATCACTATCCGTCCCTATATATGAATTAATAGTGAGTGTTGTTAAATGGAATCATCAAAAGTCATCTCGTATATATGAAATGATGACAATAAATGAATGTCACCATCTTTATGCATCAATAGTGAGGGTCATGAAATGTACATCACAATAAATCACTATTTTTCATATGAAATCGTCACAATCAATATCTATCATTATAATCATTATTCATGATGGACCCTGAATGTCACCACAACACATATACTTTTGGTAACATGAAATTTGGTTACGTTTAGTTTTTCATGATGGAAGCTATTTTAATTGTCACCAATGAGCTTATGGTGGTATTTTTTGACCCTCATCGTGATCCAGGAGGATCTCGTCAGAGAAGCTACACAAGTTCAGTTCATCGTCAGTGTGCAATTCATGGGCATCGTTCAATTGTCATCAGTAATGTTTGGTTCATTAATGTGGTCATTGGGTGGTGTCACATTGTGACAATTTTATTGTAAGAGGATTTATGTTAATTTGATGTATGAAGTCTTAAAAGACTTGTATTGAACATTGTAACAAAGCCTAAACAACTAATCTACAAACCTATGGTCAAAAAACAATGATGTAACACCTAGTCTTCAATCCTAATCCTAACTCGCTAACATTATAATAAGATTACATAAACAAATACATTGCAAAACAAATTACAATTCCAACCCATAGTCCTAACTATCAGGCTTGGAGACCATAGTGGAACTGCGTGCTATATGACCAAAAAGCTAAGTGGCAGAGGTTACATAAAATGGTTCCCGCAATAGTTAGCCACGTCAAAACCGCGTAGCAGGTGAAAAGTCGGTTGTAAACCATGGAAGTTAGCTAAAAACTGGGCAAAGGTTACATAACCGTAGCATGAAAACCACAAACATATGAACACGCAGCAACAGTTGAATGAAACTGCAGGGGGTAAGACTACCAGGTAAGCCACAAGGGTCAGACGGTATGCGTAGTCACATTCACCGTCACCACTGATAGCTAGAACCGTCAGAGGATGACCGTGATGGTGGAAGCTTGTGGTTATACCACCTATTCACATGCCATCAGTCAAGTAATCCTACATCGTTAGTTAAACCGCAAGCATATTATGTTTATTATATGGTTTATTTTGGGTTTTTCATTGAAGTTTGGTGCTATGTTAATTTAACCACCATGGAATCTAATCGTTAGGTGTAAAACAATGACAACACAAAGGCATATGAACCCCTTTTGCTAGCTCATTCACTCCTAAACTTGGCATGAAGGATTTCGAATGCATTTGAATGGTTATAAAAGAATTTTTTCTCATTGAAGATGGGGAGAGTGGTTTTTGTGTTTTGTATGAAAAATCTTGAGGATATAGGTTGTTTTGTTTTCAATGTAACAGGAGCATCAAGATTGAGAATTAGGAACCGAGATAGGAGTTGGAAAGCCAATTCAAACAGATTTCTTTTGAGAATTACCATAATTTCCTGTGTGCATGATTAGTCTGGTCAATTTTCTATGTAATCAACCTCCTTGGGTTCAATCCTAATAAAGTGGTCACCCATCCTAAAAGCAGACCCAGAGACGTAGCCTATCAAGTACGAACTCCATGATTAATCTCATTGTCTGGTATCGTTGTGTTTTTTTCTTTTCACTTCTTTTTTTACATCTTGCTTATGTTTATCATCTGTCGTTAAGTCTCTCTTCTTAAGCAGTTCTCATGGTTTAATCATTTTAAGTCAACATTCAGTTCATTGCTGGCATAAACAATTCTACTTCAATTTAACATATGATCATTTCAGATCATATAATTTGGTATCAGAGCAGGTTGTGTTTGTAGAATTTGTCAGTGAATTTTAACCAATTCAAAGTAATAATGTGGAGAAGGAATCCTCGAGGAGATTGATCCAGAGAATGGAAAGTGAAGTTCACTCATAAGTCGACCATGACAAGATCTGATGCAAGTGAAAATCCTGAAACTAAGATGAGCGATGAACACTTTCAACAAGAATTCTTGACTATACAACAGATGTTGGGAGAACTCTACGAAGATAAGAAGGTGAGATATGCATCTTCTTCTTCAAAGACATCGAAGAAGGACAAAGGTAAAGACAAGCCTAATAAACCTCCTTCATCTCCATCATCTCCATCATCATCTTGTTCTTCTTCTTCTTCCAGTGCAGAACCTAAAATAGAAAAGAAACCTAAGAAAACATCTCTTTTAAATCTTGATGGAAAATTTGAGTTACCTATTTATGATGGTGAAATGAATCTTGAAAAGCTAGATAAATGCATTAAGCAACTAGAAGATTAGTGTCGTATTCATAACATTTCTGATGATAAAATTAAAATTCAGTTAGCCACACTTAGAATGGGGGGGGAACAGTTTTAATCTCGTGGGAAAGTAAAACTCAAATAGATGTAAAGCAAAAAGGTAAAGTCATCTCTTCATGGTCTAAGTTTTTAAAATTTCTTACGAAACAATTATATCCTTTGGGATAAATGCAACAAGCTATTATTGGTTGGCAGCACTTGAGGCGAGGTAAAGGGCATAGTGCTCAGGAGTTTACTTAGGAATTCAGAAAGAAAGCATTGGAGCTTGTTATTTCATTGGATACACGTGAAACTTTATTAAAATACATCAGTAGTTTACATTCATATTTGCATCATACATTATTGATGTTTAATCCTGATGATTTTGATGGCGTGTGTGTTCAATCCATACATGTTGAATCATGTGGCAAACCATTCAAGTTTTCACAGAAACCATCCAGGCACTGGAAATCAAGGATTCCAAAGATAGCAAGAAGAAGGGCAATATGAAGGGAAAGAGATGAGCAACAACTTAGAAGGAAAGTGAAAGACCTACTTGTACTCATTGCCATAGGATCGGACATGCTGAGTTCAAATGTTGGAAAATTTACCCAGAACTCAGACCAAAGAAGTTCCAAAAGAAGAAAGGTGAAAAGAAGGCCAATACAGCAATCCAACAAGATTTTGGCTCCAACTCAAGTGATGAACATAAAATAATTGCAATGGTTTCAATAGGTAAAACCTCCGATATTGGTTCAAGTTCTATCACTTATATACCTTCTTCAAACCAAAATAATCTAAATGAGGATAAAAGGGTTGAACAATTTCACATAAGGATAACTTCTAAGCACACAAAGATAAATACATTATTTAATAGTGGATCACAGGAAAATTTAATATCTGAAAATTTAGTTAAGAAGTTGGGTTTGAAGACACATAATCATCCAAGACCATACCCTCTAGGTTGGCTAAATAAAGAGACTCAAATTAATGTCACAAAGTAGTGTCGGTTAAAATTTCCCTTAACAAATAACTACACTAATGAAGTGGATTTAGATGTGATTCCAGAAGATATATGTGGAGTAGTGTTAGGAAGTCCTTATCTCTATGATCGTGATGCAGTGTTTTATAGGAAAGAGCACAAATATCATCTTAAGAAAGATGGAATTGAATTTATCATCAGGGCACATAAACTTAAAAGACACTTTGATTTGGTTTCAGTTAACCAGATGAAGAGATTAATAATTTCAAGTAAGAAATATGTACTTATGGTGGTAAAGGAACAAGGTAAGGATTGACAAGGTGTTTTTTCAAGTTGTGAATCTTAGCTCAAATATAGATTGGTTAAAGTGGTAGATTCTTTTCAAAATCTATTTAAGGAACCGAAAAATCTTCCACCTAAAAGAGAAACACAAAATGAAATAAAATTATTGTCTAATGCCCCTCTTCCTAATATCAGAATGTATTCCCTATCAGTTATAGAGAATGAAGAAATAAAGAAACAAAGACAAGAATTGATTGAAAGAGGTCTTATTCGACCTAGTTCATCTCCATGTGGCTCACCCATAGTTTTGGTTCCTAAGAAAGATAGGACATGGAGAATGTGTGTCGACTTTAGGGCCTTAAACAAGATAACAATGAAAAATAGGTATCCTCTTCCCAGGATAGATGATTTACTTGATCAACTAAAAAATGTTGTCTATTTCACTATGTTAGATTTAAGAAGTGGGTATCATCAAATCCTCATAGCAGAAAATGACATCTCGAAGATTATATTCAAAACTAGATAGGGACTATTTGAATTGTTGGTAATGCCTTTTGGCTTGTGTAATGCACCAACAGCTTTCATGCGGGTTATGAATGATGTTTTTTAACCCATACATTGATAAATTTGTCATAATATACTTACATGACATTTTGATTTTTAGTTCTAGTATAGAAGAGCATGTTAGGTAGGTTTTCGAAGTACTGGACAGAGAAAAATTGTACCTCAAACTTTCCAAATGTGAGTTTGGGGAAACTTCACTAAATTATCTTGGTTACATAGTTAGAGGTGGAAGTTTAAAAATAGATCCAACTAAAATCAATGTGATTGTTAAGTGGCCAAGACCACATAATGTGACTCAAGTTAGAATTTATTAGGTGAAATTTAGTATTGGAGAAAATTTATTGCTCATTTTTCCTTGATTGATTCACCGTTACATGCTTTAACAGGTTCTAAAGTTCCCTTTTAGTTGGGAGGTAAACAACAAAAATATTTTGATACACTTAAGCATAAAATAGTCACAACACAAATCTTATCTTTACTAGATATTCAACAACAATTTGAAATTGAAACATATGCTAATGGTTATGGAATGGGTGCAGTCTTTCTTCAAAAAGGGAAACCAATTTGTTTTCATTCACAAAATTTTTCTAAGGAAATAATGAATTATCTGACATATGATAAATAACTATTTTCTTTTGTTGAAAGTGTTAAGAAGTGGAAACATTATTTAATGGGTAAGGAAACAGTCATTCACATAGATCATTGGTCGCTTCAGTACCTTCAGTCTCAAACTAAGTTGCAACAATCTCGTCATTACAGATGGATGGGATTTCTTTAGAAGTTTCACTTAGTAATTAAGTACAAGGAAGGTGTCACAAACAAGGTAGTTGATGTGTTATCTACACCATCTTTGAATGCTTTAGTAGTGGTGCATAGTAGTTATTTAAAGCATGAAAGTTATATAGAACAATATAGTATGGATTTTGATTTCAAAGATATTTATGAATCACTAACTCATGGTGCTCAGGTGGAAGAAATCAATTATCATGTTCATGATAGGTTTTTATACCGTGTGGGTAAGTTATGCATACCACAAACAAAAAGAGTGCATGTTGTCAGGGAAGCACATTCTTCTCGCATTTCAGGACATTTTGGAGTAAGAAAAACAATGGCACAAGTTCAAAGGTATTGTTACTGGCCTCGTATGTATCAAATTGTTGCTAAATACATTAAAGGATGTGTGATGTGTTTTACCAGCAAACCAAGAAATCGAAATATTGGTATGTACATACCACTTCCAGTTCATTTTCTAACAAGGGACATTGTTTCCATGGTTTTTGTTGGAGAAATTCCTATGTCCAGGCGAGGGCATGATTACCTGTATGTTGTGGTTGATAGATTCATCAAAATGTGTATAATTTTTCCATGCAAAAAGAAAGTGACAACTAAACAGACTGCAAAGATGTTCCTCGATAAAGTATGGGTTCATTTTGGGTTACCTACATCCATTATTTCTAATTGAGACACTCGTTTTGTAGGAGAAATTTGGTCCACTTTATGGGAACACATGAACACAACGCTAAAGAAGAGCACAAATTTTCATTCAAAGACCGATCAACAAAGTGAAGTGCTGAACAAGACAGTCATACATATTCTCTAAGGTTATTGAACTAAACATCCTAAGTTGTGGGATGAATCTTTACCTTATGTGCAACTTGCTTACAATCGAGCCTTATATTCATCAACTAATCGATCACCATTCGAAACATGTTTTGGGTATCTACCGAAGTCATCGATGTATTTCATGTTCGATGAAGAGGATAAAGTGGGTGAACATGATGATGCAAAAAAAGAAGTTAAGTTCATTCAATGGATACAACAGATACATGCAGCAGTGCAAGATCTATTAGAGAAGAGTCAGGCCAAGTATAAAAGATGCCATGACAAGTATCGAGTCGATCATCATTTTTAGGTCAGCGATTAGGTATGTTTGTATATCAGTAAAGACAGGTTGAAAGGAGAAGGTAAGAAACTAAAACCTATCAGGTATGTCCCTTTCAAGATTATAGAAAAGATTGGAAATAATGTATTTCAATTAAATTTACCTCCTTACATGCTAATTTATTTAGTTGTAAATGTGGAAAATCGGAAATTGTATGAACCTCTAATGATCATGGATCCCAATGAAGATACACGGATTTTGACTACTGATGATTTGGAAACTAAGTATATGAATGAGTTACAGGAAGATATCATCTTGGATAGGAAGATTCGATCATCAAGGCATGAATATGTTGAATATCTTCAAGTAGGACTCAAAGGCATGAATCCGAGCAAGGCAAGGTGGATAGAAATCAGAAAAGTGAGGGAATTGTACCCTCACCTGATATCTTCTTAAAATAAAACTTTTGTGGTCCAAAAGCTTTCAAGTGTAGAGGATTGATCTAGGAGGATCTCATCAGAGTAGCTACATAGGATTAGTTCATCGTCAGTGTGCAATCCATGGGCATCGTTCAATCATCGTTAGTAATGTGTGGTTTAGTAATGTGGTCATTGGGTGGTGTCAAATTGTCACAATTTTATTGTAAAAGGGTTTATGTTAATTTGATGTATCAAGTCCTAAAAGACTTGTATAAAACATTTTAATAAAGCCTAAACACTTAATCTACAAAAAAAAAAAAATTATGTAACACCTAGTCTACAATCCTAATCCTAACCCTCAGACATTACAAACACATTACATAAATAAATACATTGCAAAACACATTATAATTCTAACCCCCAGTCCTAATCGTCTTGCTTGGAGACTGCAGTTGAACTACATGCTATGTGACCGAAAAGATAAGTGGCGAAGGTTACATAAAATGGTTCCTCCAATAGTTAGTCGCATCAGAACCATGTAACATGTGAACAATCAGTTGTAAACTATGGTAGTCAGTTGAAAACTAGGTGGAGATTACACAACCGCGACATGAAAACCACAACCATATGAACATGTAGCAATAGTTCAATGGAACTGTCGGGGGTAAGACTGCTAAGTAAGATGCAATGGTCGGAGGGTATGTGTAGTCACATGCACTGTCACCACTGTTAGCCAGAACCGGTGGAGGATGACCGCGAAGGTGGCAGCATGTGGTTAGACCACTTGTTCACATTTTGTTAGTAAACCAATCTCACACCATTAGTTAAACCATCAACGAATTATGTTTATTATATGGTTTATTTTATTTTTTTTCATTAAAGTTTGGTGCTATGTTAATTCTACTACCATGGAACCTAATCCCTAGGTGTCAAACAATGACAAGACTGAGGCATATGAGCCCCTTTTGGCATGAATGAGTTTGAATAAATTTGTAGGGTTATAAAGGCAATTTTTCTCGTTAAATATGGGGAGAGTGGTTTTTGAGTTTTGGATGCAGATTCTGGAGGATATAGGCTATTTTGTTTTCAGTGTAATAGGAGCATCAGGTGTTAGAATTGGGAACTGAGATAGGTGGTGGAAAGCTAATTCAAAGGGCTTTCTTGCGACATTGACCAGAAGTGCCTGTGTGCATGATCAGTCTGGTCAATTTTTTGTGTAATCAACCTCCTCGAATTCAATCCTAATAAAGCGGTCACCCATCTTGAAAGCGGACCCCAAGATGTAGTCCATCAGGCATGAACTCTATAATCAATATTATTGTCTGGTATCGCTATGTTTTGCTACTTTTCACTTCTATTTTTTCATGCTCATTATGTTTATCATCTATCATAAAGTCTTTCTTCTTAAGCAGTTCTCATGGTTTAAGCAGTTTAAGTAAACATTCAATTCACTGTTGGCATAATCAATTCTACTTCAGTTTAACATATGATCATTTCAGATCAAACCGAAATATGAAAAGGTCACGGTCAATGAACATCACTACATATATGCACCAATAGTGAGGGTCATGAAAGGTTCATCACCATAAGCCACTTTGACTATCTGTCATTATAATCATTACTCATGATGCACCTTGAATTTCACCACAACTCCTATAATTTTGGTTATGACACCTTTGGTGGTGTTCATTTTTTGGTGACAAAATCCATTTTGACTATCACCAATGAGCTTATGGTCCTCGCCAATGAATTTTTTTTTTTTGTGAGAGGAACCTTGGTATAAAGACATGGGATGCTAAAATGAACTATTGAAGACCATAGCTAAGGGCTTTACCTGCAAGGAGAAAACATAATAAATTAGGAAATTAATAATTAGTGCCAATACATATAAATTATAATTAAAAGGAAAAAAACCATGAAACAAAAATGGAAAAGGGATTTACATGAGGAGATAATCATTCCCTTAAAGAGATTTCAATGATGACACTAAGAAACATACCTTTTAGGGCTATTATAGGAGATAAATCCAAGAATTTCTAATAGGAAATGAAAACAATAAATGAACTGAGACAATTATAAATTTACCTTTTGTAAGGAAAACCTTTATGTGTTCGATACTCATTCAAGCCTTATAGTTTCTTATTGGAATTTGGAAGAGTATCCATTGCAAGGGTCGCCTAGAAACCCTATTATCAAGCTCAAATCAATGCAAAATAGAGAAGGGAAAGTAAGTCACTATTACAAGGAAAAACTAGATGTGCTGAAGAAAACTATTGTGAAAATAATTTCCATAAAATTTACCTAGTTACATCAAAAAATTGAATTAGAATAAGTGGCCCAGGATTGACAACATTTGGACTTCCTCAAAATTTGTGCAGTGAGTTTCAATAGTGATAAAGGAGAAAATGAGTTGTTACAAAACAGATATTGGAGGGTGGTTACCTTGTAGCCACCTTGTCCACATCTGATCATCGAAAAAACCTATCGAACATGAACCATGGATTTAACCTCACACTTACCAAAGCCATCACATCATGAGGTGGAACATAACTTAGCACCTTTGTAAGGGTTCAGATGATCCCAAAGTATAAAGGCCATATATATTAACAATGAAACATGTATTATATAAAGGTTATACAAACAATATATATAAAGGTCATAATAATAAATGGTGAGATCCGAACAAACAATATTAACCATGGTCCTATGTCAAAGTAATGTGCCAAATAACTAATATCCAATAGTATTGAAATATAGAATGTTTGACCATAAATATTGACTCTAACTATGAACCATCATGATTAGATAGTCCATGTTAGGTATTTAAGGTGTGACAACGTTGGTTAAAGTTTCATGTAATAAAGGATATTAAAGGAAAAATAATAAGACCAAGGTCATGGGACACATATTCCAAGATAAATGTTGGTAAAACATTATAGTGGGCATTACTTCTAGTTTAATAATGGCTATCGAAATTGGCAAAGGCATTGACAAAGGAAACGAGGCAAAAATTGACATTTAATTTTGAGAAGGAAAACAAGAGAAAATGGAGATGAAGAGACACAAATATGCATACAAGGGAAATTACACGAAAAATGAAGGAAAATGAAAGAAAATGGGAAATTAATGATAAAAATGCATCAAAGAAATAACCACAACTTTGGTCAGTTCAATCTTAGTTCTCTTCTTACAGGTGCATACACTATAACACTCCTAGATCATTCTTGGAGCACTTTAGCATCCACTTGGATTCAAATAAGGAAGGTAGACGAAAGAAAAGGAAAGAAAGGGAGCATAAAGAGAGGGTTAGATCAGGAGCTTCAACAAGAGGATTTTTCATTTAACATGTTGTGTTGTCACACAAAGTGTCTAGGCAGGGTGACAGTGCTCAAAGTAAGGGATGTCACTCTAATCCTTGCTCATGACATTTAGACTCTCTCCTAGACAAGTCAAGGGGGTAGTCCGTAAGGTGAATGAATGAGGAAAGCCAGTGGAACACAGGCTGTAGGAGATTTTAAGGACGAGCAACTTGATGAATATAAAGCAAGTCTTCGCTGAATAAGACATAATCACAAGATAAAAATGACTATAGACTAGTGCCTTTAATGGGATTTAACCGAAGACTAAATAATAACAAGTCACCCAAAGAAAACTTATAGATGTGGAAAAATGATGATCATGAATAATTAATGTAAATGCCCATAACTTCAATATGTAAGAGGCTCTAAATTTAAAATAATTTTCATTAATGACGAACATCTAGAATTAATTAATTTTCTCCTATAGCCAATATAATTTAAAGCATTTATCAGACCTTGACCATAGAGAAACCATGAAAATGCATTTAATCACCAAATAACATCGAGGAACTTTGAAATTAGCACTTTAATTATTTCATAGCCAATTGCTTTAATGGTAACTAAAGAAATCAAAATTGTTCTTTTAATGTGATGGAAGTAAAACGAATCAAAGGATTAATAATTAAAATTTTAATGGGCCACATGCCACATTAAAATATTAAATGTAAAAGCACAAATCCCTTTTTAGTTTAATTCCTTAACCATTGCAAAGTCACCCAAAAAAAAAAAAAAAAAAAATTAATGTTTTAGATTTTTTTTGAATTTATGTTTTTTTGATTTTTTTTCTTTTTTTTAAATCTTTTAGATTTTTTTAATTTTTAGGATTTTTTAGATTTTTTAGAATTTTTAGAATTTTTTAGATTTTTAGATTTTTATATTTTTTAAATCAAAACTATAAAAAAGGTGAAGTTTTATTTTTTTAAATCGGATTTCTTTAAAAAATAGGTGAAGGATTTTTAGGGTGAAGAGAAAGGGAGCGCATAGGAAATGAAGTGTCCACGCATAGGATAAGGGAGCACATCGATGGAGCCAAAGTTAAGGGAGAGTTAGAGGATTAGGGAGCTGTAGAATTGAGGAGAAAAGGAATGGGCGTGTCGAGGGTTTGAATGGAGGCTACGGGCTAGTGAATGAAGTAGGAGTAGCCACAAAGAGGGAGAAGGAATGAGGGTGCGGGTTAGGGCTATGGATAAGAAGCACGCAACACTGAGGATGAAAGTAAGATGCAGGGATATTGCAGAGGAGGGTTTAGAGGTCACTGTTGGTAGGATAGATAGAGGAAAAAACGCAGGAAGAAACCCAAGGTTTTCTAGATCTTAAAAAAAAAAAAAAAAAAAAAAAAAAAAAAAAAAAAAAAAAAAAAAAAAACCCAAACTCAAACAATATTTTTTTATTATTATTTTAAGAAAAACCCCAAGAATGTAGACAACATGGAAAAATTCGAAAATTTTGTTAGAAAAATCTCAGGCAGCAGAAGAGAAACTGAAAACACAGGCAAGAAACAGGTAGCCAAAGAACTGAAGAGAAATTTCCAGATATCTTAATTTAAAATGTTGAATCCACTTGCTTCAAATTTAACCATGGAACCCTCATATTTGGATCTAAAAATTTTAGAACCCTTATAAAATTTTCCAGATTTAAAAATTTTAAAACACTTGGATTGCAAAATTAATTTTAACAATATTCCTGCACAGTGATGTTGATGAACCCCATAGATCTATATATTACCCTCCAAGGCTTAGACCTGGACTTTATACAATTTTTTTACTCAGATCTGTAGCTGCCAGAGAACAACAAAAACACTCAAACAATATATACAATGATAAAACCAAAACACAGAAAAACCCAAGTCAGAAAAACAAAAAATAATTTATAGATCTATGTACAGTAATGGTAGATCTATCAGATTAGAGGAGCATGAGTCCAACTCCACTCCCAAATCTGATAGTCTAAGGCTCTCAATAGCTAGATCTATCAATTTCACACATAATTTTTATTTTTTTTAATTGTAAAGGAGGTTCTTAGCTCAAAACACTTCATGCAACACCACTACAAAACATATGATAATACTGGGATTAGATCAAGTTGGGCTCTTCAGAAAACACAAATCGGGAGTTGGTTGGTCCACCTGAAAACTTCCCCGAATGCTTGATGATCTAAAAATCAAGACTTTCTTGCAAAATGCAATTCAACCATCAAAATAGAGTGAGAAAATGATAATGAAATTCAAATAAATAGAGATATTTGCTATTACATTTCAAATTTAAATTATCACTTAAACCGCGGCGACTAAACAAGATACATGTACTCAATCACTCTTTAGAAGCTATTATCAATGGTGAAAAAAAATTACACATGAAAAATGGCACATCTTATAGTACTTCCATGAAGAGTAACACCGGCGAAAATTAACCCTAAAGTCTTTCTTTATTATTTGAATAAAAATTACACAAGAGATTTTCGCTTAGCACACAACTCAAAGGTCGGATGAATTGACTGAAAAATGACATCATATTTAAAGATAAATCCTTCAACAGCTACTTCGAGTGATCCTCACAAAGAAATCTTGACCATTGATGAGGATGAAAATTTCTTTTAATCTCATCCATCGAAATTTTAAATTATTGAGGAAATTCTATATTTTCAATTAAAAGCATTTTTAATCGATTCAAAAATTAAAATTTTGAATTAATTTCCTCAAAATTTTGACTCTGACACAACCCCATGGACCAAAGGCTCTAAATTTAGTACAATACTGAATTTACCTTAGTCCTTGGAACTCTTAAAATTTAATTTTTAAAGACTGACGAATTTTGCCCTCGGAGAATTTGAATTTGCCTAGGACCTAGAATTAATTAAATTTCTGGCTTAGGATTTTAATTAATTTCTAGCTAGAAAAATTAATTAATTAACCTATGAGGCGATAGATTATTTTTCCAACCCTCTAGACACTTTACATCATAATTTTCATATTTTTTTACATCACAATGGGGAAAACCCATTCGTAAACAACCCTCATAGACTACCCATTTCTGCGACACAAATCCAATAGACCATGCAATTTGTAATAAAATAACCTAACCCAATAGTTAGGATTATTCCCAAACCACTTTTACATACACTTGATCTAGAACATTAGGACTCACCTAAGATCCCAATGACAAAATCCATTCTGGATTTGGGGTAAGGCTGAAGGAAAACTCTGCCAACCATTTGAGAATGGATCAGTGAGACAAAAAACCTCCCAGAATGTAAATCATCAAGAGAAAAATAGGTTTACCTAAGAAATTAAATACATGACACAGATCTGCTGAGATTATTTACATTTTACACTTGCAAAAAGGGTTTACAATATAATATGATGATCAGGATGATGATAATAGTTGAACGACATGGACACATCCATCAGGCTCTATCCCTTTTGTGAAAAAAGGAGGCATATCGCTAGGGGTCGTTGACATGTAGTGGTCAACATCTGGCTCTACTTGGGGACACGTTGTTGCACCGGAGGAATGTGAGAATCCAGAATCTACATCCATGCAACACTCAACATAATATATGTAGTGTCCATCCAAAAATCATCATATAATGTTAAGCACAGAAAAGATTTAAGATCTTCATTTATTAAATATCCTAATAATGTGAAAAACGTAAATCTAACTACAAAATGAGATACTGAAATAACAGGGCATAAGGTTAGAAATACAATATAAAGATGCTCCATGGAATCAAATGTGTTCAATATAGTGCATATTGAGGATTTGCCTGCTTTCAGGAAAATCTGTTGGTTGTTTCTTAGATGTGCCATGTCCAATCCTGCACATGGTAGGACTTTTTCCTATCCGAAAATAAAGCTCCTTGTGGCCATCTGATGCATCCAACTACCTTCTGATTTTCTTTCTCTTGCATCTCTTTTTGTGTGGCAAACTGTACCACTTAACATGCGAAACATTCTTCTTCAAAACTCTCATATGAAGTATGTAAGATATGCATGACATTTCCTTCTTCATTCTACATCTACTCTATCAAGAATGATGGATTTGCCTCATAGATGTCATGAGTTATAAATTTATTTTTTATCACTGGCAGATTAACCATGTGAGAATCAACCTAATTATTATCAATTTCAATTTTATCCAGATCACATTCAATTAACCACTTTTCAATGGAACAAATGACTTCCTCGTAATAAGATGGAGCTTGCTATAGTAGGAAATGAGGCTTATTCCCTATTGATGTTTCCTTGTTTCTTTCATCCTCTTACTGGTGTTGAAGTTTATGTACATGTATTGTTATGGCATCCATCTGGTTAGAGTGTTCAACCTTCACTGACTTCCTTGGCATGGTTTTCCTCGATGGTTAATAACTTATTCTAAAGACATATCTGACCAGCTTCCATATCCTTTATTACTTTGTAATTATCTAATTTTATGGTCATCAAGTAATTGTTCATAGAGCTCATTTCTCTATCATGATTAGCTTTCATGGTTTCCATTTCCATGACATGTTTTTCTCTCATGACAAGTAAATAGTTTTACATGGAAGTCCTTTCTTTCTCATGATGATTCTGCATGTCGGTCCTCATAGCCTCCATATTTTGAGCACACGTTTCTACTACGATGGCTATGTGATCGAAATGTTTAAATTTCATGATTTTCATCTCCTCATCACATTTTTCTAGTTCAGTGTACAAAGTTCTCATATCCTTGACGTAATGAGTTGTAAATTTTTCTTGATTTCCATATTTTTTACCAGTTGTGTTGGACTTAACTACACATCTTTAGGAAATTTCTTTAGTTCGTCTATAAGATGCTTATCATTCTCCCTTTCATTGTCAACAATGATTTGATAACTTGTTCCTGCTCTTCCACTATCATGGATTCATCCTGCAATAGTACAAGTGGATGGCACATTTTGATATGGATAATTATCTTGAAATATTTCATTGATAGTTAGATCCTCTATAGGACCACTTTCATCATGTTACATAATGTTAGGGGCACAGGGAGAGCTACCTTGATCACCATATTTATATGTAAAAGAATTGATGATATCTTGTAAAGAAGTGAAAGAATATTTAGGACAATTATGAAACCAATTCAAAGCATCACCCTCTAAAGAAAAGGAAAATAGACACATTTTGACATATTGATGTTAAAATTGGGAAGAACTACAATATTTGATTATTGTATGAGTAACCTTGCATAGATTCTCTTTAACAACCATTGAATCACCACCCAAGAACAAAGGCAATTTATGAATGGCATCTTCCGACATATCATGGAGAAAGTTAGTAAAATGACACTAGGTAAATAACTCATCGATGATGACTTGCTTAAAGGGATAAGGATCAAATGGATGCTAGAGAGAGACCCCTACTCAAGAAAATCAATAGATGCACAAGAAGTGAGCTTCTTTGTAGAAATTCTTGTAAGAAATGAATGAAGTGGAGTTGCCACTTGAGCATGAATCTAGCTCTAGGATCCACAAGGAAAAAAACATTGGATATAAGGTAGAGCTTCTTGTTTGAGAAATAATGGATGAATAAGTGGAGTCGCCACCCAAACAAGAAACAAACAAAAATTTGTAGGTGTTACAAGTGAATATGAAACGATTAATGAGATGACGAAAGATAAGGTGATGAAAAGATCAAATGACTCCAGGAAATGTTGTGTTGCTTGACAGGTTAACGAATGGCGGAAAATATGATATACTAGTATATTATAAAAATTAAAAACAACATAACAAGCATTTAGCAACAATATTGAAGTCGTTGAGAGAGCATCAGTTATATGCTAAGCTCAAGAAATGCAACTTATTTCAGGTAGAGGTAAATATCTTGGGGCATGTTGTCTCCAAGGAAGGCGTTGCAGTAGATCCAGAGAATATAAGAGACATCATGGAGTGGGTAGCTCTTAAGAATGTGGATGAGGTGAGATCCTTCATGGGTTTGGCATGTTACTATAGGAGGTTCATCAATAACTTCTCACATATTTCTTATATATCTTTGCAAAGAAAAGGTAAGAAATTTGAATGGACAGAGGAATGTGAGGCTAATTTTGAGAAACTCAAGTAGTTGTTGACACATGCACTAATCCTACATATTTCATATCCAGACAAAGAGTTTGTAATGTCTAGATGCTTGCAAGAGAGGGCTTGGTGGATTCCTTATGCAAGACAGACATGTGGTATGTTATGATTCATGGAAACTAAACGAGCACGAGCAGAAATTCCTGACACATGATCTTGAGTTAGCAGTGATTATACACGCACTAAAGATGTGGAGGCACTATCTTCTTGGTAAGAAGTTTGTGCTTATGAGTAATCACATTGTATTGAGGCACTTGTTTGATCATCTAAATCTGAATCTCAGGCAAGATAGATGATTGATCACGATCAACGAGTTTGATTTCGAGATCATCTACACCAAAGGTAAGGAAAATAGGCTGGAACATGATCTTAGTAGATGGGTACAAGTACATCACTTGGCATCTATGATCTCCTATGGGATGGACTTACAGGATAGGATCTTATAGGTAACACAGTAGGATGTCAGGTATATGGAGATTGTGCATAGGTTGCAGCTGGTGATAGTACAGGTATAAGTACATGTATTGGTATAGGTGCATGTACATGTAGTGGTAAATGTACAATTGTTAGTATGGGCGTAGGTACAAGTACAGGTATAGGTGTAGGTGCACAAAACTTAGACTATTGTCTTACAATAGATGGATTGGTCAAGCTCTAAGAGAGGATATATGTACTAGATAGCAGTGAACTCAAGAAGGTGATATTGAGGGACTTTCATGCGGAACCATATTTAGGTCACCTAGGTTATCAGAAGACAGTGATAGTAGTGAAGAGACATTATTATTGGCCAAATTTGAAGAGGGATGTAGCAAATTTTATGGCTAGATGCTTTAATTGTTAGCGCATGAAGGTAGAGTGTAATATCCACGTCGACTGCTACAACCGATTGCGATTCCATACTGGAAATGGGAGGTTATATCCATGGATTTCATCACAGGGTTGTCGAAGAAAACAAAGCATCATGATTCGATCATGGTCATTATGGACAGGTTAACAAAGGTTGAACTCTTCATTTTGGTGAAGTCTATATTCTTATCTAGTGATGTGACACAAGTATTCATCAAAGAGGTGGTTAGACTACATGGTATTCAAAAGAAGACTGTATCAAATAGGGATGCAAAGTTCACTTCCAAGTTTTCAAAGGATTTAGTTGCAAGTTTGGGCACAGAGTTGGCCTTCAACAAAACTTATAATCTGCAAAAAGATGGACAGAGAGAGAGGGTCAACGAGATATTAGAGGACATGTTGAGGATGAATGTGATGCATTAGCAGTGAAAGTGGGAAGAGTATATCCCCTTGGTATAGTTCACATAAAACAATGGTTATTAAGAGTCATTGATGTTGAGTCCTTCTGAGGCACTATATGGGTGGAGTTGTAACACTCCTATCAGTTGGAGTGATCTAGTTAGCAGGGTATTGATTGGAATAGATATGTTGATAGACATGGAATAGGAAATGCAGGTGATAAAAAATAATCTAAAGGTAGCACAAGATAGGTAGAAGAGTTATGCATATAGGAACAAGTTGTTTAAGGAGCTCTAGGCTTTGGAATAGGTGCACTTGCGCATCAAACCAAAGAAGAACTTCTTCCAGATTGGCTCAAGTGCCAATCTAACACCATGGTTTCGTGGACCCTTCAGCATCATTTAAAGGATTGGGTCAGTAGCTTATCGACTTGCACTACCTCCGACAGTGAAAGTCCATGATGTTTTCCATGTATATTTTCTTAAGAAGTACGTTAAGGATGTTGATCATGTGATTGACTGCTATATATTGCAGGTGGAACCATATAGAGAATTCTAGCTAGAGCCTCATTGTATATTGCAGAAAAAGATTCTCATGCTTTGGAACTGAGCAATCAAGTGAGTTAAAGTGCAATGGAAGCACTTTGGGCCTGATGGAGCTACATGGGAGATTGTGGATCAAATGTGGGTCATGTATCCTTCCCTCTTTTCCAGTTGAGGCAATATAGCTTGATATGGTGGTGTGGTATATGCCTTATGGTGGTTTAGTATTTTCTTATGTTGGTTTAGTATTTTCTTATGATGGTTGATATATGCTTTATGATGGTTTGATATATGATAAATGATGGTTTAGTATATGATTTATGATGTTTTGATTCATGCTTAGACATGGAATTTAGTATATGATTTGATATATGATTTGGTATATGATTTGATATATGCTTTGGTATATGATTTGGCATATGTTTTGGTATCTATATTTTGATGATGTTCTTATATGTACACCCATGTATGGATGTAAATACCATAACAAGTTGTGTTGTAAATATCCGCTATACGGTGTGAGTGTCATGTTATTATTCTATCATGTGGTTATGTTATCATGACTTTACGATGTCAAAGGAGTTGGCACTCGACAGGATTATCATTGTAAATATCGTAATGAGTTGTATTATAAAGCTCCATTATGTGGTATGTTGTCATGATGTCATGACGTTTTTCTCTTGAGCAAATATTTCATTGTAAATACTGCATCGAGATTTTTTATAAAGCTCGATGAGTAGTATGTCTTCTTTCAATAGGTTACTAAGATATATGTGTTATTGAATACTAAGGATGGTGTCCCCCAAGGGGAAGGGTTCTGTAATAGCCCTGGTAAAAATTTGATGTAATAAAAGTTAAAAAATGATAACCACGGATGATGGGACACTTATTCCAAGTTGAATATTAGGCAAGACATCCTAGGGGTGTTCATTTGGTTGTTTATGGCTAAGGAAATTGGAAAAGGCAATGGCTAAGGCATTAAAAGGAAAGAAGCCATTTTTGGCACATTTATTTATGAAAATAGTGGAAATTGGGAGAGAAAGGAGGTGAAAGGTCACAATTTGCATGTGAGGAGAAAAATGAAGGAAAATAACGAAAAATGAAGAAAATAGAGGCCTCATTTATAAAAAGGCTTATGAGGATCATCGGTTAACCTTTTGTGAGTTTAGTGTTGGAGCTCTCTCTCATGATCTTGGATACTTAGCATTTTCTTGGACCACTCTTGGAGGGTGTGGTACAATTGGACTCTTAGAGCAAGAAAGGAAAGGAAAAGTAGGAAAGAACAAGAGGCATCAGGATCATCAGCTACATCATATTTTCTTGCTAGTACTGATTTTCATGTATGATTTCATCACTAATTTTGGCATGCATGGCATATGCATTTGGATTTTGGGTCATGTTCTATCATTGGCATGGTGGATTTCCTAGATTAACAGTGGATTGCATAGCCCTTGTGTTTCCTGTATAGCTATGTAGTTTGTGGATTTATTTCCTTGTTCTTTGTGGTTGGTTCTCATGTTTCCTTAGGTTTGGTTGAGTTATTAGTTCCTGGAAGCCATGGTTGGAAAAATGGTCTAGCAGCCCTAGAACAACTTGGGTTGAGTTACTAGTCTTGGAAGCCTTGGTTGGACAAATTCTTTAGAAGCCCGACAGTATTTGTGGGTTCAATTACTAGTCCTGGAGCCTTGGCTGGAACAAATTATTTAGAATCCCTAGAAGGCTTGGATGGAGATGAATATGATGATGGTTTAGTGATGTCCAACCATGAGGTGGAAAAATTATTTGATGAGTTGAGGTGGAAGGTATCTGGAAGACCTCTATGAGTTTTTATTGATGTGTTCTATGAGATCCCACATTCATGCTTGGAATATGGCACTAGGTGAATGGCTGAAGAGATATTTGGCTTAGCCATTCTATGGTCCAGTGGAATGTGGAAGTCCCATCCCATGTTTGGATTTTGCATCATTAATGAAAGATTATTTCTTCTTGTATTTATATGAGTATTTTGAATTATATGTGGTTCATATGGATGTACTTTCATGAGTATTTTTTATTTCTATTGTGATGGTTATGTATGTGTTTTATGACAACAACCATGTGTGGCTCTCATCATGTTTTTACTTATAACTAAATGATCAATGTATGTGTTGAGGCATCAGTGGTTCTTAGAGATTCTCAGTTAAGTATGAGACCACTATGCTTAGAACTGTGAATTACCCATGTAGATTAAACATTTGTAATATGTTTGACAAAATGCAGGTCATGGATAGTAGGGGTCCATTCAAGGTCTTGAATAAGAATTTTATTCAGTACTATCATTTCCATGTTATCTTACTAATTTGAAGAGATGGATCAATTCTAGGCAGTGAACTGGGCTCTTAGCCTGAAAAAGTGGCTTAAATCCTAGGGTTGTTGGCACAACACTGGTAATTTTGGTTAGCAACCACTGGTAGGCAGGCATGTGAGAGTGACTTTAGGTTTTCTTCCACTCCCTTTCCCATAGCATGAGAGAAAATATGGCCCAAGAGATGTAAAACAACAGTGGAAACCAGGGACAGACTGTCTGAGTGGCTGACTTTTCTTCTAAGGTTTGTGTTGATGATGTTGGATGTATGTATGGTATGTTTTGTCATTTCCACATCCGTAATGGGACTTAGGAGGTCGAATATTATCATAGTGGCCTCTCATTATATGTTAACTCTGGTTGGTCAGTATCTTGGGTAGATGTGGGAGGAGGGTGTTACAAAAGGGTAAACCAATTCTCTATGAATTAGCTCTTAGGTAATTTCTAGGATTTTGACCCCCTCGAAGGAAATGAAGTAGTTATTTTCATCAACATAGGCTAGTGGAATCCAAGAAACAAAACTTGGGAAGTAATGAAGAAAAGGTACAATCTGGTAGTATCGCTCTGAGTCCACCACTAGGAAAGGGTCCTCCCACTTGACATAGTTTCCCAACAGTTTAGATCGGAGGTTAGCCAGGTTGTAGGAGCAAACTGGGTCTTTAGTTTTCACTTCTAGGTCCATGAGGGGATCTAGGCTTGATGAATTATTGGGATGGAAATTTTTTGGAGCTCTGAGGGTTTTTTAGGGCTTTAAGGGTGACATTTTCTGATTTAAACTTCTATAGAATGAAATTCACAAAGTGCATGTGAGAAACTTACCTAGTCACTACAGATGAGGTCAAAAACAACATTGGGATGAGCTACTAGGATGGAAGGGTGTGAAAACGATCTTCTTTGAAGGTTACAGGTGAGAGTAGCACCAGGAAGCAAGGAAGAAATTTTAAAGATTTAAGCAAAGGAATCCTTTTTATAAACAATGGGGCCAATGGCTAGGTGACATGATGATGATGTCACAGAGTGTGGATACATGTCGTGACAGGATTCAGTGATGGTGGATTGAGTGGTGGACAAGAGCTTGGGGGGAAGAACATTAGTTACCACTAAAAATTTGAAATTTTCCCTTTCTTCATGAATCATATTGCCGACAGTTGAAATTTTCCCGTGGGGCAGTCCCCATGCTATTTTGGAGGTCAAATAGTGGGACAAAAAACATCCCCTCTACCATCGGGATTTAATCTTCCTCATTGGATCAAACTATGAATAGACAACTCCAGAAGCGTAGATAAGTTTAACGACTGGGAAAGTCACCCATGTGCACTACTTCTAGAAGGTGGAAAAGTAGAGATGAGCAGTGATCCATCTAGAAGCTGCGTGATATTTAACTAGCGGGCCTCTCATCAGTGCTTTGTCTCCTTTCTCTTATCATTTTTCTTTTCTAATTCATGGCACTCAGGGCTGTGACTACATGCCAATATATCAAAAGCCCCCAACATTGTAACTTCTCAAGAGATTGCTCATGAAAACTTTTGGTATTTGAATCCCTATATGGGTCCCATATATTTCTTATTTCCCTAATATTCTGAGGTTCTGAGGTCCAATATGAAACCTTATATCCTCTCATTTTTCGCCATGTGTCACGAGGGGAAGAGAGAGAAAAAAGACTTTCGAACCTCTGGAATCTCTTATTTTCCTTTGATTTGAAGTCTACTCCCTTGTCTTCTTGTACATAATCTCTTCTTACGTCGCCCCTTTTCAAAAATGAAATATCATACCTTGTCTCGTGAAAAATAGGGTCTCTCAAGAATTAATGCAAGAGTTGTAGAGTAGGTGAAAACATTGATTATGATGAGCCTTGGTTACTTGACGAGGTTATTGGAAAACTGAAATAGTGTTATGAACAACGAAAGCATAAGAATGGATCTCAGCAAGGATGGAAAGTGAAGGATATGGATAAAGGTAAGGGTAAATGGAAACCGAAAAGAGCAAGGCCTCACAAAATGGAAGAGAAATAAAATGTGGCACTGCAAAAGAAGTTCAATGCAACTAGACAGGGACATGGATCACAACAGTAGCATAGATGTTATGGTATGCAACAGTTCGAGTGTTGGACATGCTCAAGGAACACATTAAGAGATATTTTCCACAACATCAAGGTGGTAGGAATCATATATATAGTGCACAGGAGGCACAAACTATTGGGGATGTTGGACAGATCATTCCTCTTATCTCTCTAGCGATAGACAACAAACATGCAGGCAACCAGGCATCTATTATTGAGACAAACAGTTAGCTTTGTGATCAAGTTGTTTCTATTTTGATTGAACTTGGATCTATTTATAGTTATGTTATTCTTGACTTGGTCGATAAGTTTGGTTTGAATAAGAAGTTCATGCAGAATATTCGTTTGTGTAGTTGGCTACAGGTATAGA
The DNA here is from genome assembly GCA_000404065.3 of Pinus taeda. Taxonomy (NCBI): domain Eukaryota; kingdom Viridiplantae; phylum Streptophyta; class Pinopsida; order Pinales; family Pinaceae; genus Pinus; species Pinus taeda. The sequence continues at coordinate 76,950 of APFE030494935.1, read as the reverse complement.
GAAGAGAGTTCACCATTGGGCAAGAGCTTGTGCATTTGAGTTAAAGGCTATGCCTACAACAACACATTTGAATCTACTGCCATTGGGATCATATAGTATGATTTTCAGTATGGATTAGATATACCTTCATAGGACCAAGGTGGATTGTTATGACAAAGCCTTTGAGTGCTTTGATAACAATGGGGAACCAGGAGTATTACAGGGAAAGAATAAATCCACATTAGTTAGGAAGGTGACAGCTATGTCAGCCAAGCTCAGTCACAGGAAAGGGTGTGTGTTATTTGCAATACACATCTCTAGTGAAAACGTTAAGGAAGTTGAGGATGCATATGTTTTGAGAAGGTATCCAATTCTACAACAATTTCAAGATGTATTTCCTGCCGATATTTTAGAGTTGCCACCTCATAGTTAAGTACACTTTTCTATTCAGTTGGTTACAAGAGAAGCTCCAACATCAAAAGCACCTTACAAGATGAGCACACCTGATTCAGTAGAGTTAAATTTGTAGCTGAAAGAGATGGTTAACAAAGGATACATTAGGCCAAGTGTATCACCATCGGGCACACTGATATGGTTTGTGAAGAAGAAGGATAGTAATCTTAGACTATGCATTGACTATACATAGTTGAACAAAGTGACCATCAAGAATATACATCCATTGTCTAGGATTGGTGACTTGTTTCATTAGTTGAAGGGAGCAACATTCTTCTCAAATATTAATATGAGATCTGGATATCATCAGGTATACATCAAAGAAGAGGACATTTAGAAGACAAATTTTTGGACTAGGTATAGGGATTATGAGTTTGTTGTAGCTCCATTTGGTTTAACTAATGCTCCATCTGCAGGTTTTCACCCTGTACAGAAATTACCTACATATGAATTCTAAAACAGAAAATAAACAATGTGAGAGCATTACACATAAAACACATATAGATAGATATTTTCCCCTGGATCCCCAAACCAAGACTACCAACTTTCTTTTTTGATTATGTTCCTTTCAATGTTACAATACATATTTATACATGTCAAAGCATCCAATAGCATGGACCGAAAACCATCGCTTCCAAAACGATGTGTGAAAGTCATGCACAAAACCATAGGTAGGTCTACCCAACCTAAAATAGGGTCCAAAATACAAAATTTTCTAGGGTGCTACCTTGAACCCTAGAGACAGGGGTTACCTGCACCCCTCAAACCCCCTATGACCCACCTGCTATGTAATTGGCGTAACGAAGGGGGACCTTCGCCCCCCCTATAACCCCGAAAGTTAACTATGTGGGCTAGTCATGGAAAGAATATAACACAAACCAACATTCTCCCACACGTTGTTTTCTTTCCACAGGGGGCCACAGGAGAGCTTAGTCATTTATCCAGCCCTGCATCTCCCATTGTTTCTCTACAGCAAGAGAACTTCTCAGAGCTCACATATTTTGTCAATGTATCTGCAGTATTCTTCAAGGTGTCCACCTTTACCAACAACACCTTTTTGTCTTCTGTCATATCCCTCACAAAGTGATACTGAACATCAATGTGCTTTATCTTTAAATGATATGTAGGGTTCTCTGCCAAGAAAATTTCACTTTGTCTATCACATTTTATCCTTATATCTCCCTATACTAACCCCCTCCTTGAACACAATCTCTGCAGCCAAACTGCTCCCTTGCTTGCATGAGTGGTTGCCATATATTCTTCCTCTGTAGTTGATAGTGCACCTCCAATTATGTTAAAAACATATCCACTTGTGGATCCTCTCTGATTTAGTTCTCTAGCCCAATCTTCATCAACAAAGCCATGAATACCTAACACTATGTCCTATCCTGGTCTTCCTTGGTAGCACAAACCATAATCACTAGTGCCATGCAAATACCTGAAAATCTGCTTCACTCTTGTCCAATGCTTCTTCCCCGGTTTTAACATAAACCTACTGAATACTCCCACTGCATGTGCAATCTTTGGTCTAGTACAGACCATTGCCTACATGAGGCTACCACCTGCACCTGCATATGGAACACGGGACATGTCCCCTTCCTCTACTTGTGCCTTGGGACACTGTTCAGTAGATAATATCACACTTATACGAATAGAAACCTTCACTAGTTTACTGTCCTACATATTAAACCTCTATTTTATTGTCTCAACATACTTCCTCTGGTTTAACCAGAGCTTCCTCTTTTCCCAATCTCCTTTAATTTCCATGCCCAAAATATAGTTTGCAGCACCAAGATCTTTCATGTTGAGTTTGGAGGACAATTTGGTCTTCAAATCCTGGAAAATTTATTTGTCATTTCCAACCAGCAACATATCATCTACATACAAGACCAGATAAATAACACAGTCACCAATTAGTTTAAAATACACACAGTGATCTGCTTTGCTTCTGGTGAATCCATGTCCCTGTATAAATGTATCAATTTTTTTATACCACATCCTTGGTGACTTTTTAAACCCATACAAAGTCTTCTTTAACTTTCATACCATTTATTTCTTACCCTTCACTACAAAACCTTCAGGCTGCTTCATGTAGATCTCCTCTTTCAAATCCCATGAAGAAATGATGTCATCACATCCATCTGTTCTACCTCAAAATCAAAAGCAGCAGCAACAAATAAAAGTAATCTAATAGAAGCTACCTTGGCAATAGGAGAAAAATATCACCAAAATCAATTCCTCGCACCTGGGAATAATCTTTTCCTACCAACCAAGCTTTGTATTTCTCCACCTTTTCTTTTGCATTTTTCTTCTTCTTACACACCCATTTACTGCCAATGGGTTTCCTTCCAGCTGGCAACTCCACCAGATCCCAAGCCTCATTTTTGTGTAAAGATGCCATTTCATCAACCATGGCCTCTTTCCAGAGTTTCCCTTCATCGAAATCTACTGCTTCCTTCACAGTTATGGGATCATCGTCAATAATAGATAAAGCAAAATTTGAATAGAAAGCAGATGGACTATACCTTTCTGGTTGCCTTGTTTCTTGAACTGATCTTCTCACACCCAAAGCTTGTGGCTCTTCATCTTCTGATTCCTCTTCTCCTATAGAGTCTGATTCTTCCTCCTTAAGCTCAAAATCTATCTTCTTAGGTTCCTTTGGTTGGAATTAATGTTTAATAAAATCTTTCACCTCTCTGAACACCACATCTTGGATGTACATAGCCTTCCTTCTTACTGGGTTCCAAATCTTATAACCCTTTAAACCATCCTTATACCTAATAAAGTTGCACTTTTCAAATTTACTATCCAACTTGGTTATTTTCCCCTTTGGAACATGTACATATGCATCACATCCAAATACCCTCAGATATGAAAGAGAGGGTTTCTTACCAGTCCATACCTCTTGTGGAGTCTTATCCTCCAACGATGGTGAAGGTGATCTATTGACTAGGTAACATGCTATCTCCACTGCCTTTGCCCAAAATTCCTATCCTAACCAGACACCATTGAGCATGCTTCCTGTCCTTTGTATCAACATCTTGTTCATTCTTTCTGCAACTCCATATTTATCAGGTGTGTATGGAGTAGTCTTCTGCCATGCTATACCACACTTCTTACAGAATTCTTCAAATTCCTTACTGCAAAACTCTCCATTGTTATCTATCCTCAACACCTTTATCTTCTTCCCTATCAAGTTTTCCACCAATGTCTTAAATTATTTAAACCTATCAAAGACCTTAGATTTCTTATTAAAGAAATATATCTATGTATTCCTTGAGAAGTCATCTATAAATGATGCATAGTACATAGAATTACCTAGTGATGGAACCTTCACAGGTCCAAACACATCACTATACACAAACTCTAATATCTTTTTCGCCCTCTTACCACCAGAGGAGAAACTCACTCAATTTTGCTTCCCATATACACAATTTTCACACAAATCAAAATCCAGAGAGCTATTACTCATAACTTCTACCATACCTTTACCATGAATTATTTGAAGGAACTTCTCTCAAATATGTCCAAGCCTTTGATGCCACAACATGGTCTTCTCTCTAGAGACCACTAGATTTTCTTCACCTCTTTCAAGAACCACGTAACTATTGCACCCATCAACAATAGTGCTACCTTGCATCTTGTACAGAGTTCTAATCCAAACTCCCCGCATCAATACCAATGCTTCCTGAACCATCTTGTAGGTATCCTTCTCGAACATTGTTTTACACCTACATCATCTAGCTTGCTTAGGAAAATCAAATTTTTGGCTAATGCAAGAATATGCAGAACAACTGGAAGTGTTCTAACCCTTCCACTTTGCAACTTCAACTTTACTTTTCCACAACCAATGATTCTAGCCTTCATATCATTTCCCAAGAAGACATCACCACCACAATATTTCTCTTACTCGCAGAACCACTCTCTATGGGAAGTGAAGTGAAAGGATGCACATGGGTCAATCAACCATGCCTCATGATCTACATGTGTACTTGAAGAAGCCAAGTACACATCCCCACCTTCATCTGAGTTGGTTTTCACCTCTACAAAAGGAGCATCATCAAATCCCTTTCCTTTATCAGGAGCGTTAGATTTACAGTCCCTTTTATAGTGCCCTTCCTTTCCACATTTCTAGCAAACCACCTTTACAGGTTTTCTTGGAGATGACACTCTTTCCCTCTGATTCTTACTAGCCCACCATGATCATACTCTTTCCCTCAGACTTGGGTAAACCTGTGATAAAATCCATTGATACCTCCTCCCAACATTGGCTTGGAATGGATAAAGGTTGTAATAGACCCGGGGTCTTAATTGTTTCAACATTATTTTGTTAGAAAACCAAACATTCTGCAAAAAACTTTTGAATACCTAATTTAAGGCCATCTCAAAAAAAATTCCTTCTCAACCCTATGGTAAGTTTTTAAAAATATTGAGTGCCCTCCTAAGGTAGAAGTGTGCAATTCCATAAGAATATTTTGTTTGAGTTGTGAGTTGTTACAAAGGTATAATCGATCTTTGTACCATAACAAATCATTTTGCCCGCTAAATGTATCATATGTACTGGAATCTTGTTGTAACTTTTGAATAACTGCCCATACTTCTTCATCATTCTTCCATTCCTTCCTTTCTTCATTTATCCAATCTAGTTGGATAATAGAAATGGCACACAACAATGCTTCCACATCCTCATCCTTTCTTGAGAGTGAATCTGCCACCACATTTTGCTTCCCCTTTTTGTAGATGATTTCAAAGTCATAACCCAACATCTTTGTGACCCACTTTTGTTACTCTTAAGAGGATAATATTTTTTCTAAAAAGTATTTAAGGCTATCATGATCCATTTTTACCTTGAAGTGTCTTCCCATTAGGTAGGGTCACCATTTCTTACGTGCATGTAGTATTGACAACATTTCCTTCTCATAAATAACTTTGTGTAAAAATTGTCCCTTGATTTGACGAATTTCAAAAGCAATGGGTCTTTCATCTTGCATTAAAATAGCACCAATTCCATTTCCTGAAGCATCACTTTCCACAATAAAGGTTTTTGTGAAGTCCGATGTAGCTAAGACTGGTGCTTGGCACATTTCCTCTTTAAGATGTTCAAAGGCCCTTGTTGCTTTTGGAGTCCATGAAAATGCATCTTTCTTCAATAATGTTGTTAGAGGTGCTGCTATTCTCCCATAATTCTTAACAAACTACGATAATACCCTATCAACCCGAGAAATCCTCGCAGATGCTTTATCGGTGTGGGGATTTTCCATTCCTTAATGGCTTTAATTTTGCTAGGGTCTACCTTAACTGCTTCATGAGATACAATATGAGCCAGATATTCCACCTCTTGTACTACAAAGAAACACTTGGATCTTTTCGCATATAATTGTTTCTCCTCCAATAGTTGTAGCACCCTGTCAACATGTTCCACATGATCCTTCCAAGACTGGCTATAGATTAGTATATCATCAAAAAATACTAACACATTTTCTAAGGAAGGGCTTGAAAATGAAATTCATCAAACCTTGAAATGTAGAAGGTGCATTGGTAAGGCCAAAGGGCATGACCAAAAATTCATAATGACCCTCACGAGTTCTAAATTCCGTTTACGGAATGTCTTCAGTCTTCATTCTAATTTGATGATATCCTGAATGAAGATCCAACTTCGTGAAGTAAATTGATCCATGCAATTCATCCAGTAATTCATCAATGATAGGAATGGGAAACTTATCTTTAATAGTGAGCTTGTTGAGCTCGCTATAATCTGGACACATGCGCCATGATCCATCCTTCTTGTGCACCAATACTACTAGAGCAGAGAAATAACTTTGAGTAGGTTGAATTATACCAACCTCTAGCATTTCTACAACCATACGTTCAATTTCACTCTTTTGGACATAGGAATATCTGCACGGCCTGATGCTTGGAGGAACACTTCCTGGAATCAAATGAATAGCATGATCATGATCAAAAATAGGTGGGAGACATTTGGGAGTCTCAAATACCTTGGAATAATTTTCCAAGGCTTTTTAGAGATCTGGAGAAATAGATGATTCTGATGTGGAAACATCTAGTGAACATAATTGAGTAGTTACACCTCTTTGTTCCTTTCTTAGAAGCTTTTTCATACTGTTAGAGCTGATTATCTTTCCTGATTTCCCTGCAATAGCCCTTAATTCAAATTGCTTTCCTTCCACATAAAAGTTAATGAAAATTTCTTGAAAATTAAAAGCTATTGTACCCAAGGATTGTCTCCATTGGACTCCTAGTACAACATCAACACCTCTCATTGGAATGGAAAGCATTGGGCTAGTCGATACATATTCTCCCATGGATAGCTTGATATTATGGCACTTTCCAGAGCAATTTATCATTCCTATATTTGCAACCATCACTTGACACTCCGGTGTTGGATATAGGAAGCAATTCAATTCTTTGGCTACCTTACAACGAATAAAATTGTGGGTACTTCCTTAATCAATCAACACTATTACCTTTTTCTTCATGATTCGTCCTTCTATCTTGATGGTTTTAGGAGTGGTAATTCCAGCCAATGCATTACAAGATATGGCCATATTCATTTCTTCTTTATCGAGGCTTTGTTCCTAGTGTATATCCTCTTCCTTTCACCTTTCTTGCTCCTTTTCTTCTTCCTCTTCACAATCTATGTAGAATAATTTCTTCTCAGCACACTGATGACCTTTAGTGTATTTTCTATCACAATTGTAACAAAGCCCTTTTGCTATATTTTCTTCCAATTTTTTTGGTGTCAACCTTATAGGTTATGGAAGGCTAGGGGTAACAACACTTTCATCTTTATAGTTGTGACTGGTATGCTTCCTGGTTGCCATAATTTTGCTTTCCATTCTTCTTGCTAACCTGAATGCCTTTTCTAATGAATCAGGTTCCCAAAGGAAAACATCATGTTGGATATTATCCTTTAAAGTCCCTATGAACACATCAACCCTATGCTCCTCTAGAATATTTTTTACCCTTATGTTCAATTTTTGGAACTCCTCAATGTGCTCCATTATTGAACCTTTTGTTGAGACTTATCATTGGCTTAAAAAGTGTGCTTTTTGTATCCTCATAAGTGTTATCATTCTTCCATAAAAATTTCCCAGTGATATTGTTTACGAGAACAAAGCCATTGATACATACAAACTGATTTGTTCCATAATAGGCTGCAATGCGTACCTTTGTGTGTTTGGACATTACTTTGAGATCAAAAATTACTCCATCTGTGATATCCGTGTTGCAGGATCCTTGCCATCAAATTTCCCATATCATTTTTGGAATATGGTGGTTCTTCGATCCAACATTGGAGTCTATGGAATCATGATTAACATTTCTTTTGTTCTCATCATGAGTTTCCTTTACTACCCTTTCACCATTAGTGACCATTTCTTGTAGCAACTTATTCATATTTATTTTCAATTAGAACCATGGCATACAAGCTAGCATTCCCAGGCCACATCTGAGTCCACATTGTCTTCCATGTATCCTTATTAAAAAAATATGTATATGACACTCGACATATTGTTAACTAGGAAATAATTCAGGTAATGATAGAATGAAATATAACTATTAGTAATTATGGTTTATAAAAAAATTTCTAAAAGAAGGTTATGAATGTGCAGGTAAAACCCGAGGGAGAACCTCTGACAAAGCCTCTTCGTATCCTAGATCAGAGAGAAACCACATTGCGGAGGCGAGCCATCACCCAATTCAATGTGCAATGGAAGCACTTTGGCCCGAATGAGGCGACTTGCGAAGAAGAAGAAGCCGTGCAAAAAGTATATCCTACACTGTTTACTTAAAGAAAGAACACCAGGGATGACATTCCTCTCAAGGGGAGGGCGCTGTAATACCCAGTGACACACCGACAAATGTTGTTATCAAGTTTTATTTACCACTGTTATTTTATTTTATTTTATTCTGAATTCTTAAAAACAATTACGCTGAAAAGCTATAACAAAAGTTGTTAAACATTAATTAAAATATTATGATTCAGTTGAGAATGGAACTAGAAGATCAGTTTTATGAACTGCTGAAAAGCAGTTACATACAGTTCTCTCACTCTCTCCCTTGAAAAGGGAAAAAGAGATTAACCAGTGGTGGTTGGAAAGAGCGAGGAAAAACTTTACTATGAATAATTTTGTTCCCAGACCTGAGCAAATTAGGCAGTGGGAAGGAATTGAGGTACGCAAATTGAGGTTGGATTAGTTTCCTGATGCCAAAGGTACCAAAATTGTATGTCTTTAACAGATGTGGAAGAGCTCGGAGGGGGATTCTAAATGTAATTACGAGATCCGAGGTTGGGTGGTGAGACATTCTAAATCAAAGGAATGTAGGCTTGAATCATATTCATTCAGATAGCCATATAAGTACTTATCATTGTGTTAACAACTATTTATTAATTTAGGGAAGTAATTAATGTTTAATGTCATGAAATAAATTTAGAATAGTAACCTAGAATGTTGTTTTAGTATTTCTATGTTATAGAAATAAACAGAAATGAAATCTTTAATAAGTTCTATGCAAAAAGGAAACACACAGTTGCTAGAACATATAGGAGAAAACAAATATTTTTGCTTGTATGATGATATTTTTTACGAAAATAATTCTAATTTATTCCCATAGGAATCATGAATCTAACAGTTAAGTATTGATACAAGGAGCTATCACTCAAGTCTAGACTTCTCATACTTAATAGGCCTTTAACTCAACCATAAACAATTATGTTGCATATTAAAATTATGTACCCAAATATACTAATAGACTTCCAGAAGTCATAAGAACAATCAATGTACATTTATAACAAGCAAATCATGTATATAACGACCCAAATCATATTTGGTGTGAAGATATGTATATTACCGAAGGGTTAGAGTTATCAGCCTTGGTCAAGTTCTGCAAGAACCCTCCAAGAGTCAAATAACGAGGCTTGTAGAAGCTTCGAATCCTTAAATCATAGAGAAAAGGCAACAGTGTATTAAGTCTGGCACATTTAGAATCATATACGAAAAATAAAACAATGATTCCTTTCATGCAAATCTTAAAATATTCTTGGCTTTTAAAACATACTTAATCAATATGTATATACAATAAAGCTTCGTAATAGTTTGGGCCATAACAACCAATAAATTACAATATATATGTATATAAATACCAAATTATTGTCTAGTCCCCATCAAATACTAGAGTCAAACCAAAATACAAGTCTAAACATCGGTCATGGTGACCCTGTCTTTAACTAAAACAGATAGCTAAAACCCTCGACCAGAGGTATTCCAGCCAAAAGGCCCAATTCTAGCTTAAGACAATTTCAAGCTCTCTGATCATAGGAGGAAGCTTAAAAACTTGAAGCAAAAGGAGTTCTCAGCCCAACCCACTTGGAGAAAAGATGACACAATAATACTTAGAACATCGAAGCTCCAAAAGGTTGTGCCACAAGGTCAAAACGAAACCATCTAAAAATTACCTCTTCAAAAGAACAATTAAATGAGAACTAGTTCTACGTTAAGGAATCCAGAATTAAGAACAAATGAAAAAAAGAGACCTTACCTGAGCGGAGACCTACACTACCCACGGTTGCGACCAAATCCTGTATAATAGCTTAAAACTCTTAACAAATATTTAGGAAAGGGAATTCAGCTTAACCATGAATGGATGAGATTGCTACCTTCTACCAACAGGTGAAGTCGTATTGCTCCATATGGAGGTCGCACATATTTGATAAGAAAACCCATTTGGTATTAGTAACCCATGCACAAGAGAGACAGTGGCGAAACCCCATCTCATCTGCTAAAACAGTAAGGAAAGGACGATCAATGGAACACTCAAAAATCAGTAGGGACTTTCCCTTACTTGGTGGAGAAGCATGCAGCCATGGCAGGATAGGAACAACAGACCCTAAACCAGAACTAACAGTCTACCATTATGGCTGCAAAGTAGAAGCACCACAAAACAGAAGTAGGAACAAATGAATGTTCCCTAGCAGCTAGAGGATCTTAACCCTATCAATCAACCTCAAGCAACCAGGACCGTGGATCATTTGGTATCCAACAACGAAGATCGCACTAGATGCATAGTCTCCAGATTCCTCCAAGCAGCCAAGTTAATGTAGAGTTATGAAGCCAACTATGGAAGGGACGGTGAGGACAATGGAGGACCTCGGGTTTCTTCCACCTTCATGAAGTGGACTGCCCTGAGGCAAGGATCAGGCAGGAAAATTAATTTCCATTCTTTATCAGAGTTACCAAGAGTCCAACAAGGATTGGTTTCCATTTTATCCACATGAAATAGACCTATAATTTGTGAAGGTTATGGATAGTGTAAACGCCCGTTGGCAATAGCCAATTAATTTCTATAGCCCAACTCTTTTATTTACGTAATGTTTGACTTTTTTTATATATATGGATGTTACATATATAATGTTAATATGGAATACTTAAATCAATGAATAAAATTTGTGATATTTAGATTACATTTTTTTTACACAAATATAAAGCTTGATGATAGATGTAGACTTCCTGCTTAGCATAAAGTGGCAAATGGGTATCAAATGCTTATGTTTTTATTTCATTGTTGAAATAGGTTTTATTTTTTTAATAAAAAAATTGTAATAAAAAAATATAAGAACACAAATTTAGTAAAATAAAACTTATATATATAATATACAAAAATTATAATCATTAAACGATATACATTTTAATATTTATAATTTTTATAAAATTTTATATATAAATCTATATAAAAAGCTAAATAATAAATCTCAAAAATAAAGTATAATCCTCAAATTTTAAATTCCAAATATATTTCTATAGCTTTTTTTAATTTAACTTTTTAATGCGATATTCATAAATTTATTTTAAATGTAATATGTATATTATGATTTTTTTTGTTTGTGCCTCAACACCTTTAATGTATATTTTGTTTGACTTTATTTACAATGTCATTCAACACCAATAGTCTATCGTGATTGTCCAAAAAATGTCTCCCCATCCATGCATGATCTTGCATTCACACGAATGGATGGGATTTGTCTAAAACATTATAGATTTTCCATACAAATCTACACAAATAATAGATTAAAATGAACAAATATATTATTAAAGTTTATTAAAAAACCGTCTACAAATAGAAATATTACTATTAAATTTTATTGTTTTTTATGTTAGTCTAACTATATTTAAACTAATCCAAAATAGCTACAGTCCCTTGTTCAACTATGGGACCTAGTTCATACCTTTCAAAACTAAATAATTAAATTGAGTGATAGGAATGCTAGCTATGAGGCGTTGCTCTTTGTCGTATTAATTGAACCCTAGTGCTATTACCAAACTAGTAGAAAAGAAAGTATTTACTTATACTTTCACCATAGTAACTAACCTAGTTGAATTATTTACTAACTTTTCTAATATCAATATTAATATATTTAAAGGTTTGTAAACCAACAATTTATCTTTCCAAACATTTATAGTTTCATGTCTTTTTGACAATTATCTATACAAGGAATCATTGTTTTTATACATTCCCTCCTTTTCAGGTGACTATTATTTTTCTTTTGATGATCTAGATTCTTTACCTATATAAACTTGAACTTTCAAGAATTTTGCAAAAACATTTACCTTATCCAAGCCTTAAATACTCATAGACTTGTTGAAATCTCGTTTCCTATTATACGTTTGACCAATTTTTTATATATAATTCCAATATAAATCACCAATGGCAGCTATTTACAGATTTTTTCTTATCTATTTTTTTTCTAGCATCATATTGTCACTTCCACTTCCATATGGTTATGTATTTTTCCTCTTGGGAATTTAATTAGATTTATGATGGTCCTCCCAACCATATGTTAGTTTATTCCTTTTTTATAATTAGATACCCATTAGATACCCTTGATCTCTCCTCATTCCTACCAAAAAAATAGTCTAAAGAAATCTCAGTTTTTTTCTAGAAACTAAATTCTGCAAAACCTAACAAAGAAATAGTATAAGAAATCTGAGTTTCTTTTCTGAAAACTAAATTCTACAAAACCTTGAACTAAGGTCCTACTCTTTTCTTGAGGTTTCAACCATTCTTTCCGTCCCACAGGTTTTTAATCATGAAATATTATCTTTCTCTCCCACAACATTCCTAAATGGAGCGAGTTCCATGGCATCTATCACTAGCATTGTCATATTACTAGGTGTCTTGATTCATATTATTTTATGAATAATCAGAATGGATAATATTTTCTTCCTTTGCATCTTCCCTCTTCTTGGGCATGATTGACTTCCAACTATTTCCCAGACATTTAGCAGTTGAGGACAATTGATAGCTTGTTAAGCGGATAAATCGTTCTTGCAGACAAGACCGATCTCCCTAGTATCAATTGATATCTAGCAACAAACAAGACAAGCAAATGTACTTTTCTCTAAACATATTTTGATTCATTAATAAAAAATAAGAGGTGTTTTAGACCCTACCTCAAGTCCAATGCTAGCTTGTGGTAGCCTTGCTCCAACAGCTTCAAAGAGTATCCTTTTAATAACCTGCAAACACAAACAAGCACACATCAAAGAACACCTGCATAGCTAATATAATAAATCATGTTCATCATAGTGATCAAGGAGTATATGAAATAAACCATTAAACATAGCTTATTGAGAAAAATAAACTTGATTGTTTTAACTTTGAGAAAGAAGAACTTTACAACCTTGGTGCCTTGATGCTGTACAAGCTCTTCCCAAGTTCCAAGAAGGAATCTCCTCTACTTTGACAAGCCTCACTCTCTTCCAAATGAGATCAAAAGGTATGTAATCTTTCCTCTCAAATGTTCAATAAGGAAGACTAAGTTCCAGCAACATTTACCCTAAAAAATATTCAGCTTTCAACCTCCCAAGTAACCAGCTCAAAGGCTCATTTTATAGTGCAAGGGAAGGAGGTTATAGGTCCACCATTGAAGGGATAGAGTCCTTCTTCAAGGGGATATGCTCCTCACATCAAGGGGTTAGCTCCTTAAGGAATGGGATGCATGAATCCTCAAGGAGCAAACTTTCCAGCGCAAGATTCCCTCTAGAAGCTTCCAGAATTGACTCAAAGTGAGTTTTAAGAATAAACTTGTGCCTTTTTAACTTTTATAGGGGTTCGCACCCGTACATGCATATACAGAGCGGCCAAGTGCGTAGGGGACATCATCAGTGGGTGCGGCACTGCAGGTAAGGCTAAAATAAAGTGCAAAACTAGAGTTTTAGAGATTTTTAAGGACTTTCTCTCATTTTCAAAGCTTGATATGTAGAGCTGGGGTTTAAGACTTGCGAAGGAGGTGTGTATGAGTGGTGATAGACTCATATTGATTACAGAAAGTCATGGTGACAATTTTTTGTGTAACAGATTTCCCCTTAAAGTGCGAAGTCTATAATAGATGAGGATGGTTTTATCATCTATGAAGAGTGAAGTGCTTTATCATTTCAAGGATCTTCCTGTGGATACTCTGGTCGGAACCTGTAAAAACATTCAATGCAATATATAT
>APFE030494935.1:34290-62804 GCA_000404065.3 Pinus taeda | reverse complement strand
ATGATCATATCATCGCTAAGGTAGGCATTCCCATACTCAGATAAAAATTGACAAGAAACTATCTAAACTGCTCTGATATAGGAATTATTTTGTAATACATCAAAAGTATAGACATATGTAGACACAGTATGGACACAACCATCTATTTATGAATAGTCCACTGTATAATGAATAACAAAATTCCTCGCAGCCTGGATGGTGGAAACTAGATCCAGGGTGTTCATTTCTGCTTCTCAAACTAGTACGATTCTATCCATGTGAATGAACGTGTCGAAGTCAAATATGGTAGAAACCACTTGATTACCGGTCGATGATGTAAATCATTAACAAGTGTGAGAGGAACCACTAGTAATGTCAATGTCCCTCAAAGTATTCAGTACAATCCATGACATGTGAATGAATGAATCAATGTCGAACACGTCACAGAATCCTTTGATCGAATGTCAATGACGCAACCTATCATCAAAGGTGAGAAACCTACCATTGATGCATGTAGATTCCAAGGTACTGACGATTTCTAGATCATCTTTCTAGATAATGAGTTGGAGTCAATAGAAAGCGATCCGTTGCAGGAAAGCCCACAACACAAAATCATAGATCAAGTTTTAAGAAATGTATTTGGCAAGGACTAACTGAAGGATGGTCTAGATGGATGATAGATATTTCAAAAATGAATGGTTTATTTGAACTGACCTCTTGAACACATAATGACACTGTAGATGGTTTGGTTACAATTGACCCAAAGCTAATACCCGGAAACCAGCTGAAGACTTTCAATATGGTTTGATTAACTGTTATGTAAAGGATTTCCCAACCCAGGTGAACGAAAAGTGTCGTGTTCAAGAGTGGTTGACTTCTTTTCAAAAGACAAAGTATAACAATCAAGTTCATTTTTCTCTATTTTCCCCCACCATTTCTGGCAAGTACCTCTTTATTTTTGACAAGTTTGAGGAGGATAACATTTGCTTGGTTATAAGCTCATCCTTCGGATGAGTCCAACTTATTTTAAGATTCGAACCCTAATAAGAAGTAGTCTGTTCCTGTTTGTAATTGAACAAGTACTTTACTGTTAAATTTTAACGAGTCCAGTATAGGAGAAACTCGATGTTTTTCAATTTTAGGGAGTCAGAAGAAAAACTTAAGAAAACTCCATGGTTGTCCTTTTTCGTAAATTTGTGTCTCCCAAGCCCGAAAAAAAAGTATAAAATAATACTTGAAGAGACGCATAATAGATTACGATCAAAGGAGTAATTTTCATAATTAAGTGGCCTTCAAATATAACTAAAAAGTAAAAAAGCGATCGAAAACACATCATTTTATTACCAATATCGAACTTGAAATGTCAAAAGTCCAACAATATTTTCATGTTTATACAGTAAGAAAAGAGTTGTAAGTGGACCATCTTTTTAATTCCATTTTAACGAGTCTAAAAAGAAAAACTCGGCAATCTTTTCATATTTTATGAGTTAGAAAAGAGCTTGAGGAGGACTCCTATGTTTTTTGTTGAAAATTACTAATTCTCCCCGAACACCCAATATTCTGCACAAAAACTGCAAACATTACTCATATCTGTTTAAAAATTAATAAAAATGTACCGAAAGTGACCTTTTCAAAGTGAAAAATAAATAAATTAAAAATTCATTTATTCAAAAAATCTTATAAAAAGGGCTTTTACAAGTTCATTTTCACCGTTTGGCTTTGGAGTAAAAAGTAAGAGCTTTTGGTAAGAAAACTTCCTGTGAATATTGTGGAAAATTCTACTTTTTGAATCGAGAACCATCCTCTCTAGGTAATCCACATCATCCTTGACTTGCGTTTCATCTGTTTCATTTTCATTTTTAGGGCTTTAAAATTCATTTTTTGAGGAAATTTGTGGTTAAAAATCGCTCACGGTTGTTGTACAGGCATAGCATGTATACCCTGCGAACCCCGACTTTTTCGTACAAACAGAACAGTCGAGGTGTTGAGTCCCAAACTTGCATCCTTCCTACACCTTCTTCTAGCTTCTTTCCATTCATCTGAACCTCCTAAGTCATCAGTATCATTGCATATTAGTTAAAAAAAGGGCA
The DNA here is from genome assembly GCA_000404065.3 of Pinus taeda. NCBI lineage: Eukaryota > Viridiplantae > Streptophyta > Pinopsida > Pinales > Pinaceae > Pinus > Pinus taeda. Next base: position 60,735 of record APFE030494935.1, on the reverse strand, counting down.
TTTAAAGTGGTTTCTTGACTATGTGTTTGTGTTGCTATTTGAACTAGATTTTTGTTTATAAGCTGCAGAATCTTGTCACTTTCGGCAGCCAACCCAACTTTCCACAACTGTTTTGTCAAAGTCTATATTACAGGTGTCTTCAGGTGAATCGAGCCACATGGGCAAGTTTCAAACGGCGTCGACATGGACCGAGTCCTACTGGCTCAGTCGAATTCATCAAAAGAGGCCATAGTCAACAGTCGGCAAAGCGGTGGTCAACTTAAGAGTCCTACGGTGATAAAACTCTGTTTTTCACCACGTGAAGCTTTGCGTGGTTGTTCCGAAATCTCAAGGGACAAATCAACACCTGGGGACTGCTCCATGAACCAAATCCAATAGCCACCCTCCCAAGATTTAATCTTCACGGCAGCCATAATGCTAAATTTCGGGATGTGGTTGTTTACGTGTCTTTTATCAGCGCAGATTGTAGGAAAGTAGTTATGTCATCCTCTGTTATAAATAATGCATTCTCATACGCATATTAGCTAGTTTTGGTAATGTGATTTTAATTGTTATCGAGCCCACTGTGCCGTGACCTTATCTATGTGTTATGACTGCATTTTAATAGATGAGAAGACTCTGTTTATAAGCTCAGTTCGTGGTTGATCGTTGTTGTCTGAGGATTGTGTAGAGGGCCCCTGCACAGGCCGAGGTTTTGTTTATTACTGTATAGTTTCATGCTTTATTTCTTTACGTTCCTTATGCCATAATCATTCAATTGTGTATATATATATATTCTTATTCTATATAATATATATATTATTTATATATATATATATTACATTTCTTATGGTATTAACGTTTGATAGTTGTCCATGGCTTTTCATGTTTTTATAATGTTGTTACTGATCAATGCCTTTGTTTCAGATTACAATAGGCAGCCTGGGCTTTACACATAGTTTTCTAATGACTAATGACATGGAATTATTCTTGTCCTTCCACTGATTCATTTCCTTTATTTTTTAGTTCCAGCATTGTGTTATTTATTTTAGTTTTTTTTTCATTTACTATCCTGCAAGATAGATATTAAATTACTCATGTCATTTTTAGTTACCTCCTAAAGCCAAAGCGAGTCGAATGGTGAGGGATTGAAGTATGAATGCGTAGTTTGATATTAGTTTATTTTTTTGCAAGTTAGTTATTGAATTGCTCATGTCATTCTCAGTTACCTCCTAAAGCCAGAGCGAGTCGAATGGTGAGGGATTAAAGTATGAGTGTGTAGTTTGATATTAGTTTTATTTTCTGCAAATTAGATATCAGATTGCTCAAGTTGTTTATGATTACCTCGTAAAGCCAGAGCGAGTCGAATGGCGAGGGGTCAGAATATGAGTTGATGTAATGTGATTTTAGTTTACTTTGCTTGCAATTTTTGGATTTCTTTGAGTTCAGTTTTTCTTATATTTTGACGGCAGCAAGGATACTAGGTTTCATGGTCACTAGCTCACTGTTGTTTAATTAGAATAGTGGCACATTTTCACTCTCTTTTAGGAATTAGTTTCATCATTGCATGTTTTAAAACCTTTTTTTTTAAGTTTGAAGTTTTGAAAATCATTTTAAAGGACATCATTTCCTTGAACATTTATAACATGTCTTTTAGAATTTCCATCTCACATTAGGGAATTAACAGAAATAAACCCAAAACAAAACAAAAAACTCAAAAACGACAAAAAAGTAAGAAATTAGTTATCTTGCACATATAGTGCACCGCACTTCAACAATTTATGACTCCCAAATTAACAATTAATACAACAATTTAGGACACTCTAAATTGACCAATCATTTTTGCGTCGTTTCCAGGGAAGTGTAACTAGGTAGCCAATTTCCTAAAAAAAAAAACAATAAAAAGAAGGGAAAATTTGATAACTTCTTAAAGTATGCTCTCCTCTTCTACTTAGTGTGATCTAGAGGATCAGAAAATAGAGTTATTGGTTAAATAATTTCTTAAGTATGCTCTCTTCTTGCACCCAATGTGACCTGGAAGATCAGAAAGATAATTATTAGCCCAACTTAAAAATAAAAAAATGACATGCATAGAGAAAGAGATTCTAGGGGAAGGTTTATAGCTAGAACCAAGATTTCAATTTTCACAACTCCATCTTCTTCAAGGCATAGACAATATTCACCACCATCTACCCCTAGCCTTAAGATTCCTAGAATTCAAGGAGTAGCTGAATTAGAGGATTCTCCTACACCATCTACCAAATCTAATTTAGAGGAAGACCCTTTCTTTACTTCTACAGGAGAGCATATTGTAATTCAAGAAGTAGAATCACCTGAAGAAGAAAAGGAGAAACTCCCTCTCACCCTCCCTTAGTAGAAGAACCAAAGGACTCTGAGGAATCTAAAGAAACTATCATGACAGAGGAAGTAGTAGATGGATTTGGAGGTAAAGGTAGAGGTAGAGGAGGAGGAAACAATGGAGGAGGAAATGGAGGAGGAAGAGGTAACAACGGAGGAAATAGGGATGGGGATAACTCATTTGGATTCCCTATAGCCGATGAGAAAACTCATACAGCAAGAAAAACATTCCACCATCTGTCCTCCCAAACTTTCATGGGTTGAGAAGTGAGGATCCCGAAACATTTCTATTTGAGTTTGAAGTCTTGTGTCGAACCTATGATTATATGGAAGACTCTCAAAAACTCAAATTGTTTCCTTCAACATTAAAACGAGCTACTTTGAAATGGTTCATGGAATTAGCCACTTAGTCTATTAATAGTTGGAATGATATGAAACAAACATTCTTGGATAGATACCTAGACTATTGCATGCCCACCAATCATAAGGATGAGGTATTCAAGATGATGCAAAAAGAAGATGAAAACTTGGAGGACCTACTTGAAAGATTTCAATACAACTTAAAGAGAGCAAAAATGAGTAATCTAGATGAGGAAACCATGAAAGTCGTTCTATTGAAAGCCGTTAGAGATGAATGGATAGACATTTTAAACATGATGGGAAAGGGAGATATCTCTCAACTTCCACTTCATGACATAGCAAAACTATGTGTCCATCTCTCAAGGGGAAAATCTAAAACTGCAAAAGGGCCTAGATATCCTTCTATGATTAGAGCAAACAAATCGGCAACCAGTTCAGTAAGTAGGGCAGAGATTGGCAATATTCTTGATGAGTTCAAAACTGATATCTTAGGGAGCCTTAATGAGCAACTAGACATCCTTAAAATACAAAACAAGCAGAAAGAAGAAGCTGAAGCTTTGGCCATCTTTTGTCCAAAATGTAGGAAGAAACATGTGCTAAGGGAATGTCCCTTGGATCCAAAAGTTGTAGAAACATGTATGATTTGGTCGGAAAGCCATGAGACCAAGGATTGTCCTTCAATTCCTGGGCTCAAAGCTATCTTTCAAGAATATCCAAATTCAGTGGAGTCTCTCTGTTTTGTTACAAGCAGACCATGGAAGGAGCAACAAAATCAAGGGTTCAACAATCCCATGAACTTTCAACCCCCGCCAAATTGGAATCCTTGGAAATAACCTTCGCCCCAATCTCAAAATCCATATCAATCATGGGTACAAGGTATGCAAAATCCTTATGGGAGATTTGCTCAATTTTATCAATAACCTCCATATTTTCCAAATCAACAAGCTCCACAACTTCCAAATCAAAACCCAAAACTTTCATTACCATTTCCACAACAACAACAAACTCCTCAACAAAATTCTCAACTCTTGCTTCCATTCCAGCAAAAATCAAATCAACTACCTTCCTAGCCATTACCAAATCCCAATAATAAAAATACTCAAAATGCTTACATGGTAGAAGGACAACAATTTCCTACCTATATGATTTTTCCTCTCAATGATGTACAACTGAGATCTAGTAGAGTTAGAAAAACCTTCTATAGATGCTCAAAAGTAAAGTATTTCTGAGGAAGATTATCTTGAAGCCAATAAAGGTCTTGAAGAATCTCTTTAAAACCCAAACACTCAAAAAGAAAAAGAAAAAGAGTCAACCCCCACAACTCCTATAGTTGAGCAACCTGCATCTTCATCCATACCTCCTTTTCCTAAAAGATTACAAATTGACAAAGGAATGGGAAAACAAATATTGTTGCTTGATTAGATTTCCTAGATGAATTAAAGAATGTCTGTATCAACATTCCCTTGGTACAAGCCATTAGAGAGATTCCTATTCTAGCAAAAACAATAAAGGAGTTGAGTCTCAAAAGACCAGGAAGGAAACCAAGAGATACAAGAAGAATCCACCTGTTAGGAAAAATTGCAAATATCATGATGGGAAAAATTACCATGCATAGGTATGTAGATCCATGTAGTCCAATTGTCAAGACACATATCAATGGGGTAGAAATTCCAAATACTTTGATTGACTTAGGGGCTGCTATCAACATTATGACTAGACAGACTATGGAACAGCTAAGACTTCATAATCTTCTTTTTACACCTACCTTACTGCAACTTGCAGATCGATCTATAATCAAACCAGATGGTGTATTAGAAGTTATTTCAGTCTCCTTAGATTCTTGGGAATATCGAGTAGAATTCATGATTTTTACTTCCAAGAGTAATCGAGGAGGGAACCCACTCATTTTAGGAAGACCTTGGCTAGCCACAGCTGATGCTTTCATTAGTTGTAGATATGGGGATATGTACATTTCTGATGGTAATTCGACAAAGAAATTCAATTTGTATCCTCCAGCAAAAAAAATTACAGAAGTAGGAGATAATGAATGGGTCAACAATGAGGACACTATACAACCTGTCTTTACCATTTCTGAAATCAGTGAAGATAGTCAAATTCTGAACACATTAGAAAATTTTGAAACATCTTCAGAATATGACCACACACAATTTCAATTGGATTCTGACATTAAGTATCTATCATCTAGAAAAAAATTCTCTTTACTCTATGGAAGAGTTTGGTAGTTTCTCCATTTAAATTTTTCCAGGTAAAACATTGAATATCAACAAAAACTTGGAAAAATTACAACGGGGAGAGCTAACCAAAATCTTACAAAAACATTCTGCTGCATTTGCATGGGAATATATTGATACGAAAGGTATTGACCCTAAGACTTGTATTCATCACATCTACATCGAGGAAAATAGTAGACCAATCAGACAACCTCGGAGAAGGATGAATCCAAACCTTAGGGAGATATGGAAAGAAGAGCTCCAAAAACTACTCAATGTAAACCTCATTTATCCAATTTCAGATAGTCGATGGGTTTCTCCTTTGGTTATAGTACCTAAAAAGAATGGTAAATGGAGAGTACGCATTGATTATAGGGACTTGAATAAAGCAACCTTGAAGGATCACTTTCCTTTTCCCTTTATTGATCAGGTATTAGATACACTAGCAGGCAAAAAGTACTTTTCATTCTTGGATAGTTTTAGTGGCTATAATCAAATTCAGGTAGCACCTGAAGATTAAGATAAGACCACATTTACTTGTCCATGGGGAACTTTTTCTTACCGAGTGCTTCCTTTTGGATTATGTAATGCACCCGCAACATTCCAAAGAGCAGTACTAGCAATTTTTTTTTATCTAATCCATGATTGTGTAGAGGTTTATATCGATGATTTTACAGTTTATGGTGACTCATTTGAAGAAGCATTAGAGAATTTGGAAAAAATACTTATAAGATGTAAAGAGACAAATCTTTCATTAAATCATGAAAAATTCTTTATGATGTTTACTGAAGCTATTGTTTTGGGACATCACATTTCAGGGGATGGGATTAAAGTTGATAGATCAAAAGTTGAAGTCATCTCCAAGTTGCCTATTCCAAATTGTCAAAGATATGTTAGAAGTTTTCTAGGATTTACTGGATACCATAGAAGATTTATAGAAAAATTCACTAAAATAGCATCTCCACTCTTCAAACTGCTTACAAAGGACTATGAATTCAAATGGGATCCTGATTGTAAAACAGCCTTTGAAACTTTAAAAACAAGAATATCTGAACCACCTATCTTGAGAGGACCAAATTGGAAACTCCCTTTCCATATTTCTATAGATGCTTGAGATACAGCTCTAGGAGCCGTGTTGGGTCAAAAGGATTTAGTTCCTTATGCCATTTATTATACCAGTAAAAATTTGACTCCCACTGAGTTGAATTATATTATGACTGAAAAAGAGTTCTTAGTCGTTGTTCATGCAATCAATAAGTTTAGACATTATATAACAGGCTATGAAACTTTTATACATACTGATCATTCTGCTATTAGATATCTAATGAACAAACCTGTTACTAATGGCGGAGTTACAAGGTGGCTCTTACTATTACAAGAATTCAATATTACTGTGTTGGATAGACGAGGGAAACAAAATACAGTAGCTGATTTCTTGTCTAGGATCCAAAATACTAAAGAAGATTCTCCTGTAGAGGATAAGTTTCCTGATGAATATTTGCTTGCAGTAACTACTAAGACTACTTGGTATGTAGATATTGCTAACTATTTGGTTACAGGGAAACTACATCCACATCTATTTCCTAGTGAAAGAAGAAAGATTATTCAGGAGAGTTCAAAATATTCATGGATTTCTAACGAATTGTTTAAAAGAGGGCTAGATTTTGTGATCAGAAGACGTTTTAGGGAAGATGAAATGCCTGACATCCTCAAGGCATGTCATGATGAACCATGCGGCAGAAACTTTGCTGACAAAAGGATGGCCTATAAAATCCTTTATTTAGGATATCATTGGCCTTCCCTCTTCAAAGATACAAAATAATATGTCGAAAGGTGTGACAACTACCAAAGAGTAGGGAAACCGACTCTTGCAAATGAAATGCCATTGCAGCCACAGGTACTCATCAAACCCTTTGAGAAATGGGCTTTAGATTTCATTGGACCTATTAATCCACCATCTAAACAAAATAAGTATACATTGGTATGTACTGATTATGTCACTAAATGGGTAGAAGCCAAAGCATTACTTTCTGCTACTCAAAATTCAGTTGTTAGTTTTCTTTATGAGGATATTTTTACTCGCTTTGGTGTCCCAAGAGAAATTGTGATAGATCAAGGAAGTCAATTTACATCCGACATGGTGGAGAAGCTGATGGAAGAATACAAAATCAAGCACAGAAAATCTACTCCTTACCATCCACAAGAAAATGGCCAAGTGGAGTCTACAAACAAAGTTATTAAAAGCATCATCACCAAAATTGTTCATCTACACAGAAGAGATTGGGCAGAAAGGCTTCCTAAAGCTTTGTGGGCCTACATAACTACATGGAGAAATACAACAGGACATTCTCCCTATGAACTTGTTTATGGGAAAGAAGTCCTACTCCCCATTGAGTTCCAAGACAAAACCTTCAAGATGGCAGTGCAGTTGGGGATGGATCTATCGGAAGCCCAAAAGCATAGAATGGAGCAGTTGAATGAGCTAGATGAGATCAGACAAGAAGCAATCCTAAGAACTGATCTAGTTCAATATCAAAGACCTAAGTGGCATGACAAATACATCAAAGAGAAAAAGTTTCAAGAAGGAGACAGGGCATTGCTATTCGATTCTAAGTTTAAAGACTTTAAAGGCAAATTTCAGACTCATTGGCTTGGGCCATATGAGATTGACAAAGTATTTAGCAATGGAGTAGTAAGAATCAAGACCATTGATGAACCTCAAACTCCTCTTGTTGTGAATGGCCATAAATCTAAGATCTATCATAAGCCACTCTCAAAAGAGGAATTTGTCAAAATGTTTCAAGATAATTCTGCAATAGGGCTGGTGAAGAAGAATCCTTGTTCTCCACCAGCCTAGCCTTTGTTCTTTTCTGTTAAAATAAATAAATAAATAAATAAATTTTGTATAAGCCTGAAAACCAATCACTGATTGGCAGCCTTATACAGAAAATGTAGGGTGAAAATCAGGAAATCCTGACACCCTATATGTTCCAAGAAAAAAAAAATCTCTCTCTCTCGTTTTTCATTCCACTCCACTTCATTCCCATTCCACTCCATCTCATTTCCATTCCACGTCACTTCATTTCAACTCCATTTCATTCATTTCATTCCATTAATAAATGTTTTTTATGACAATTTTCATGCAGTCAATCATCATTTATACATCTCATTCAGTTATAAGCTTGTTCGGTCAGTTTCCGCAGCTAAAGTCTCCATAGCTACTCACTAATTCCGCAGCCAGTTGGGTTTCTGCAGCCACCACTCTGTTTTTCAGAAAAAATAACAGTCAGATGTTAGTTCAACAATCATGAAATCAAATGCAGGTATGAGGATATATTATGAAGACATAAGGCATTCAAGTGCACCAACGAGGATCAACTGATTGAAGACTAAAGAAAAATGACAAGAACTCCAAGGTATAAACAAAAATTTATTTCAAATGGCATTCTAATACATTTTTGCATAGTTATTAAATCACGAGCTCAACTATATGCAATGATTAATGTAATCACCTCTATAACCATTTCATTCCACGACATTCCTCCATAAGCCATGCATTTATTTTCCAACGGCCTTATGATTAATTCCCGGATTTAACTCAAGTTTGGAAATATTCTCACACTCAATTTGTTATTATGGAACGTGGTTGATTTTACTATGGCTTCTTTCATCTGCACAAAATTCGCAGCCATTTTATAAACGTGCTTGCATCTACTCTACAACCATCCAATTTTAAATACTGCCGGATGCACTTTCTCCCCCTACTGTTCTATTGACCTCGCGGCTTCATTTCCACCATGATCACATAAGCCTTCACCCCATTTTGTTCTTTGTTCCGCTTCATTCCGTGTACCTATTCTCTAATATCCACTTACAGTTGCTGGTCTCCTTCATAAACCCCGATCATCTCTACTAATTTAGACGAGTTTTAAAGAACAAAAGGAAGGATGGGACGGTTGTTGAGGGCAGAACCAGAGGGACCCAAATTTATTGAAGGATACCCACAAGTGAAAGATATATTGAAGAAGGCCAGGTGGTTACGTTTTATCCAGAAATTCAAAGGCTACCATAGGGAGGTTACAAAGGCCTTTGCAAGATCTTTTGATGGACTAGAGGTGGAAATTGGAGACCTAAAATTAACAGTTACTGAAGCATCAATAGCAGCTACCACAGAACTTCCCCAGGGAGGTGGACGTTAGTTTAAGAACCAGAGCATTGGTGATGAAGCTTGGAGAGTGATATTATGTGACCCAGGTATGGATGTCACCATTTTCAAAAAGGAAATTCATGTTCATGTTTTAAAAGAAGAGTGGGCTAGCTTACTGTTAGTTATTTAAAAGTTTATCACCTATGAGGGACGTTTTGGAGCAATGTACATGTATCATGCACGTCTGTTAATGAATTTCCTAGACAACCAGATCCTTAATCTTCCATACTTTTTAATAAACAGTTCGAAAAAGATATCTGTAACTATCCAAAATCATCTAGGGGACGTAGAACCACATTTGTATCACCATGGTCTCATGAAAATCTTGATACAAAAACAATGAAAAGAGAAAAGGGACACCTGGGAGCAATTTTTAATTAGAAATTTCTTTGAAGAACCCCAAGAAACCCTTGAAGGTAGTACATCAAAAAGAAGTAGAAGAAAGAGAATAGATGATAAAACTCAAACCACTTCTACTAACATAGTTGAGAGAACTATTAGAGAAGAAAGACTGTCTAAAAGAAGGAAGGAAAAGACCGAGGGTAAAAAGCCAACAAAATCAAAAGAGAAAAGAAGCATTGAGGTTGTGCATCAAACCCCTTCCTCAGAAGAAGACCATCAAGTATTGTCTGAGAGATTAGTTCACCTTCGGGAACAACCAACTACGGCCAAAAAGAAAGGAAAAGGAAAATGGAAGGAAAAAGACAGTAGTCCGCAATATGTAAGAAGAAGCAGCAGGATTAAGGGAAAATGGAGAAAAGCACAAATGAAAGGACCCCATTTTATTGATTTGGGAGAAGGAACACCTGAACAAACTCCAGCTGGCAGTAGTCCACCTCATTCTCAGCCGAACGTTGAAACTAGTCCTTAAAATGATGACACCAGTCCTTTTCGGCCAGAGTTTGAAGTCAATTCTCCTCCACAGCATTTTGGGGACATCCCCAGGAAAACGACACCCGAAATAGATCCAAGGAAACAAGAGGTGTATGATTACATAGAATCCTTAGAAAGAATAGCCATGGGTCCCAACACTTCATCCACTCAGCCTCACATAGCACAAGAAGATCTAGTCCAATCGTTGAAACAAAAAATATTTGAGTTGGAGGTTTTAAATCGACATATTAAAAATGAAAATGAAGCACTCAAAGAGTAGATCAGACTGGACAAGATCATCCATGAAAACACTATGGTCTTTGCAGATTTCTTCTTACTTTTGGTATCAACTGTACCAATCATACCATCAGCAGCATGAGACCCCAAAAGAGTTGCAGTAATTTGATTTTGCTTGGGAAGATCGGGGATTTTTTCGTGTAAAGTACCCGACTGCGTATAAAGTAAGTCAAGGTACTAAGTTTGAGCAATTACTTGCTCCTTAGTAGCAACTCCTGCCTTAGCCACATCCTCAGTGATTTTTGGTAATAAGGATTTAACAAACCATTCTGCCAAAATTTGATCCGGGATATAAACTTTCACTAAATGTCGTCGACGTCACCATTCATGAATATGGTCTGAAATATATGTAGAGATTGACCATTTTAATGAAGTTAATAATTCCGTGCCATTTTCATATCTGACAGGAAACTAAAAAAGAGGTAAGAACAAAGTAGCTAACTGACTAAAATTATAAAAAGAGCTTCGTGGCAACTCAATATACCACTTCGCCATGAGACCAATCAGAGTGTGTTGAAAAAGCCTTAAACGAATTGAATCATCTATAATGGAATTTGATGCACACCAGAGGTGATAGGTCATCACATGGTTTGACGGATCCTCTCCAGGTTTTCCTTCAAACTTGGGAATATAACTGGGCAACTTATTAGGCATTGGCAGCCAATATGGAAGATAATTAATTGGATCGTTCGTAAGGCACGACAAGTCGGGTAAATCCAAAGTTGCGATGAACGATAACTGATGGTTAGGATCTTGAAAACTTTGGGACACAAGACCAGCTCCAGGAGTCGGGTACCCAGGATAACCTGGAATTGGATTCGCATTTGAAATATTATATCCTTCCAGAAAACCAGGATTAACCGGACCAAACTGGGGTGGTTGAGGTTGAGGTTGTTGATATGTATACCCAGGGTATAGTTGATATTGATAAACTAGGGTTTGCACAACAGGACCGTATTGATACTATCCCTGGTATGGTTGATAAGTAAATTGAGGTTGACTTGTGACAACTGTACTTGGACCAGGTTGTTCCACAGGCATCTGAACCGAAATCTGGATTGTAGGTCCAGACTGGGGTACAGAGGTCCGAGGAGTTGATACAGGAACAATAGAAACCAGAGCTATCGATACTCTCGAAGTAGGTGGGGTAGATTGAACAGAAGTTGCAGTAGTTGCAACAGTCGATTGAGGAAGAGTTCTAGGTGAACTAGGCCCAGGCTGATGAACTACACCAGGTGCAGAGGTTTGAATAGTAGACTGGACAGGTTCTTGGGTTGAACCAGAAACCATGGGTTGTCCAGGTTGAGATGACAACTGCACATTGGATTGCAACATCTGTTGAGTTTGAGATGGATCCCACACCATATTCATTCCAGCGTAAGGGCCCATAACAGGTTGAGCATATTGAGGACCATAACCAGGGTGAGTGTAGGACTGGTAATTTCTAGTTCCTTGAACAAAAGATTGACCAGAAGGTGGTTGGAAACCTTGAGATTGGTACCAACCTTGAGGTTGATAACCTTGAGGCGGGTACTGATACTGGGGTTGACCTTGAGGTATAAATTGATACTAGGGTTGACTGTTATGAAACCAGCTTCAAGAAAGATAGAAAATATAGATCAATGCCTTAGAATTCAGCCTCTTTGAGGGGGCAACCTCCGTTACATTACATAAATGAATAGTTCTTCGATGATACAAATGAAAAGACCTCCTTTATATATATAGGAGTCTAAGGGGTCATAATATAATCCGAGCCGACATAACAATAATAATGTAAGGGCAGAATAATAACAATAGTGGTATTCTATGGGGCATAATAGTAACAAAATGGGCACTACATGGGTACATCAATATAATAAGTGGGTTGTACTAATAACAATAAGGGGTTACAGTAGTAGTATAGGGGCCTAACATGCCCCTCTCCTTCAAAAAGCATTGTCCTCAGCGCTTGAGTAGTTCTTGATGCTTCTGTATAAAATTCTTGTCCTCCCATGTGGAATCTTCAGCTGGTAAGTTCTTCCACCTGATGAGATACTCTGAAATTGATCGATTTCATAGTTGTCGGGTTCTTGTTTCTGTGACTACTCCAGGTTCCAATATGATTTTTCGTTCCTCTTCAATTTCTAGCAATATTGTTTGAATTGGGATCTTTTGCAACTTTTGAATAAGTGGCCATACTTCTTTGTCCTTCTTCCATTCATCCCTTACTTCATTTATCCAATCTAGTTGGATAAGAGAAATAGCACAAAACAATGCTTCCACGTCCTCATCCTTGAAGAGTCTTCCCATTCAGTAAGGTCTCCATTTTTTAAGTGCATGTAGTATTGCCGACATTTTCTTCTCATATATAGATTTCTTGAGATTTAGCAGTAAAAATACCGAATCACCTACATCAAAAAAAAATTCACTATGATGTTGATCTACCTGTTGTTTCATTTGATTTTGCATCGAAGTGGCGTTATCCTTTAAAAGTTGGAGAACTTGTTGTTGATGCCTGATGTGATCTTTCATTGCTTGAACCTTTTTCTTCTTGATATGTCCTTCTATCTCTAGAGTTTGAGGAGTGGTAATTTCTTCCAATCCTTTACAAGATATGGTCGGATTCATTTCTTGATGCTCGATGTGATCTTTCACTTCTTGAACATTTTTCTTCTTGATATGTCCTTCTATCTTGATAGTTTGAGGAGCGGTAATTTCAACCAATGAATTACAAGATATGGTTGGATTCATTTCTTCTTTCTCGATGTGATCTTTCACTTCTTGCACCTTTTTCTTCTTGATATGTCCTTCTATCTTGAGAGTTTGAGGAGTGGTTATTCTTGCCAATGCTTTACAAGATATGGTCTGATTCATTTCTTCTTTCTCTAGAGTGAGGTCCTGGCGTATATCCTCTTCTTTTGATGTTACTTGATCCTTTTCTTCCTCCTCTTCATATTCTATGTAAAATAGTTTCTTCTCAGCACACTTATGACCTTTAGTGCATTTTCTATCACAATTGTAACAAAGCCCTTTTTCTCTTTTTTCTTCCAATTGTTGTGGTGTAACCCTTGTAGGTTGTGGAAGGCTAAGAGAAAAAACACTTCCATCTTTATAGTTGTGAGGGGTATGCTTCCTGGTTTCCATAATTTTTCTTTCCACTATGTCACAAAGCCCTTTTACTCTTTCCAATTTTTGTGGTGTTGCTCTAAAGAAGGTGTTGCTCCTTGTATCCTCATAATGTGCTATCATTTCCTCCGTGAAAATTGACCACATAACAAGTTGTTTACGAGAACAAATCCCTTCATACCATCAAAATTGATCAAGTTCTAAATATGAAGATGCAATACATACCTTTTGTAATAGTGGTACACCATGTAGATCAAAATATTGCTCCATTTCAAGTATCCAATTCACCGGATCCTTGCCATCAAACTTCTTCATCTTGCTTTTTCTTGATTTTAGGAGCTCGATCTGGAAACGACTATAACTCTATCCTTTTGGATATTTAAGTTCTGAAATTGCGACCTTTAGTAGCCCTTTGCGTCCTCTTTCCAATGCTACCAGTCTAATCCAAATTGGATTCTCCAAGGAATAGTTATGTGAAATCTCCCACAGTGACCTGATTATAGACTAGTTCAGTAGAGCGAACTTGTACGACGTGCCACGAATCTCTATTTCGACCTTTGGCTCTGAAAAATATATACAAGAAACTACAGTCCGTCCTCTTTCTTTACCTTCTCACGAAATTTCAATCCGATGCTCAGAGAGAAAGTTATGACGATTTTCCCCAGGTCACCTGTTTGGAATGTAATTCAAGAGTCTGCAAAAAGACCAATTTCCTCAGATTATATATCCACAAATATAGCGCAAAAAGCTCTGAAATTTGGACCTGAGATTCAGCGCGATGTCTTCTCAAATGGGGTGTTTTTTTAGCTTCTGAAACATCGCTGAAAAAAGGTTATAGCGAAAATTCCACGATGACCTGTTTGGAGTAGCGGAACCCTAGAATCCAAAGCTCTAATACCAAATGTTATGAAACTAGCTCAAGAAAATATAGAAAAGATAGATCAAAGCCTTAGAATTCAGCATCTTCGAGGGGGGAACCTCCTTTACATTACATAAATGAACAATTCTTGGATGATACAAATGAAAAGACCTACTTTCTATATATAGGAGTCTAAGGGGTCATAACATAATCAGAGCGACATAACAATATGGTAAGGGCACAATAATAAAAATAGTGGGCTTCTATGGGGCACAATAGTAACAATATGGGCACTACATGGGTACATCAATATAATAAGTGGATTATACTAATAACAATAAGGGGTTACACTAGTAGTATAAGGGCCTAACAGATTGGGAAAAATGAATCATCCTTTATAAACCCACATTACTATGTCCACTACAAAAGTACAATTGGAGGAAATAAAGGAGCTCGAGCAAGGCTAGAGAAAATGAACACTCCTCCTACTTGGTTAAATTTGATTTGCTTAATTCATTTGAAAATTGGAAATATAAAGTTTGAATCCAAGATGCTCTTAAGGGGATCTACAAACCAGTCAAATATTTTTTTGATTCGAAAGTTAATCCTAGTTAATGCATCAAATATAAACTTTTATGAATCACGAGAAAGATTTATAATATTGGAAGAAAATATAAATCTCTAATGGAAGTTTCGCAAAAAATAATTCATGCAAGACATAGCAAAAGTCATGTTTACTATGTATCAATGAGGTTACTCTACCACTCCATTTGCAAGATTTTTAAAGAATATTTGTTCCCATAAGCCAAATTAAATACATTGAAATACACTCAACATGTCATATATAATTCACAAGACTAGAGATGGTTGTAACAATAAATGAACTATTACCCTTTGCTCGGAGAGTTACGGACTTATGCAACCTCTTTTTGCTCTACTAAAAGAATTGCTTTGGATGGAAGTTAGGTGTTCTTCAAGACACAAAGTAAATGAGAATAATATGCTATGCAAAGGGAAAATTTTCCCAAGTGAAAACATTGGGATTAAATTGCTTGCGTTGATATTTTGTCATTGATGTCAAAGCAAGGCCCAACCATTATCAAAGCCAAACATAGTTAAAGGCAGATGGTTTAGAGGCCTATGAGATAACCCTTTTCGCAGATGCTATATTTGGTTTTAAGTGAAAGATATTGCTAGGTTTTATCCGGACATATAATTATTTATATCAAATGCAGCATTAGATGTATAGAAGATTCATGTGACACAACAAACAAGAGAACTATTCTGAAATAGGTGACCAATGGAATGCTACTGCAAAAGTTCTTGGGTGAACATGATCTACCATGCTACAATATTATGATTATTTATGAGACAAGTAAGCCCATTTGACACCCGTCCTAAAGTCGGCCCTTAAGAAAATTTCAAAAGTTAGAACAAATATTAAAAATACAAGTATAATCTAATTAAATGTATAGGTTGACTCCAAGACAAATTAACTAAACGTCAAACACTATATTTATGTGCCACTCATTTGGATCATTGGAGAACAAATTGTAGTTTTATGCAAATGTATGATTTAGATCTAATATAAGGTGGGTCAATGAGAGAAAGCGAAGAATAAGTTATCCTTGTGTTAGATTTAGAACCTCTTAGTGCTGCGGACCAAATCTTAGTAGTAGTGGAGTGAGATATCAAAATAATTGTAGGGTGAAGTGAAAGGATTTGATGAAAAAGTACACACATTTAGACCTGGAGCTTTTGAAGTTTTGATAAAATTTGTTTGTATAACTATTGCAACATATACATAAATAAGGATGATTGAGGGGCAAAATGTGTGCACCAGTTGCAAAACGTGTGCACCAGTTGTGGATCTGATCAGATTTCAAGTTGTTGAAATTATTGTTTGAAAGAAGAGCCAAGAAAGGATTTTAGAATGGAGATATTGGTTAGTGTTGGATCCACCGAGAATCAAATATGCCTTCCTATGTTGATTTAGACATAAAATAGATCAATTGTTGAAATTCAAGTATTGATAGCACACAACACTTAAATTTGAATGAAGTCGAATATGTTAGCTTGCTTATTACTCCTCACCTAGAGTGTTGTTTACCAAGACATGAGCCATTGGAAATATTATGGTTTTTAAGTAGGCTCGAGTAAGACCTATATTAGGAAATTGTACCAACAAGTGTTTAACAAAGTTAGGCCACAAGCCTAGTTCTGGATAGACAAAACCAAAAGTGACAGTGCAAACCTATAACCTGTAAGGTATAGGCCAAGATGAGCTAAAAACATTTGAAGGAAAATAAAATTCAAGTGTAGGCCAAGTGGTTGTCGTAAGAGTAGAGAGCGCTAATTTGAAAATTGTGTGGTACAGTGATGAAAATTTGAGGTAGAAGGAATTATTTAAGTCTGGAAGATCAACAACATATCCAAAGAACAACTTAGACCTAAGTTGTTCCTCAGTTGGAGATTGGAGTCTCTTGTGGGTTGGTGCTCAAGTATTTTGCTAAGTTGGTACTTAGCTAGGAGATAAGTGTCTCATGTGGGTTGGTTCCCATGAATACACTGAGTTAGCACTCAATTGGGGGATTGTTGTCTCCCATAGGTTGGTGCTTATGAAAGTTTCAGTTGGAGATGATCAACTTGATTGTGTTATTTATATATTAAGAAATGTTGAAAGTGATTTTCTTCTAGTTATAAATCCTCCATGTTTATGTGTTTAATATTGTATTATTAATGTTGTGATTTGATGATTAAAAATTGGTTAATTAACCTAAAATTTATTCATCCCCCCCCCCCCCGACCATCTCAGTATTGACAACGATTGGTATCAAAGTGGGTTCCTTCAGTTATAAACTAATAGTTGGAAGGAAGATTTGTGAAGAACATATGGAAAGTTAGGAAAGTAGTCCTCTAGACACTGAAAGGAAGTCCCCTCCAATGGTATATTGTCAGAACCTTCTAAATTTGTTAAAGAAAGTTCATTTTTCCTAGTTGCTTCATTTAATGGAACAAAGTATGATCTTTGGAAAGTAAAAAAAGGCACTATTTGATGAGTCCTGGTTGTGAGGTATGGGAATCTATTGTTACTAGAAGTACAACTACAAAGGATTCAAAATAATACAATACAAAATCAATGAAAACAATATTGAGTAGCCTATTATATTCTATAAAAGTCAATGTGGGTCAATGTTCTTCATGCAAAAGTTTTTGGGAAAAGCTAGAAAATCTTTATGTAGAGGAATTTGTCCTTCTGACAGTTGAGCTATAACCAAATTATGAGGAACAAGAAAATGAAGAATCAAAGAAGATAGATGAAGGTAAAATTGAAAACACCAAAATCATGGAAGACTATGAGGATGAAGAAGGCTTTGAAGTAGAAGCAGAAGTAGAACTTGAAGTAGAGTTGGTGGTTGCCCTAAAATAAATAAATAAATCGAGAAAAGAAAATAAAGAACTTGAAGAGAAGAATAAAGACCTTGATTATACAAAGGAATAAAGTTGTCTTCTTAAGACTCCAAGTAGAGGAAATATGTAAGGATTTTAATAAGATTGAATCAAAATTTGATCAACAATAAAGGAGATATGAGAAGAAGTCATCTCCCTAAAAAATCATCTAAAAGAAGCAAAGAGAATGGAAGAAGTAATGAAGTTCTAGATTATGAAGAAAAAATAAGATTATGGGAAGCTTGAAGAAGAGATTGTATCATTGAGAAATGAAGTTAACAAGCTATGCAAGAATTTGAAGAGTTCTCAATAATTGAATGAAATTCTCAGCTATCAGAGATCACCATTTGAGAAGATTCAAGCCCCAAAGGTTAAATTTGAAGAAAAACCTAAAATAAAAGTCATTGTCTTTCAAAGGCCAAATCACAATGAAATCCAAAAGAATGTTGCAAGTGATACATTTTTAAGAAGTTATATTGATGCTCTAAAGGAATATTCTCTCAGTACAAGTAATAATGAGAATCAACCAAAGATTGTGATCCATATTTATACAAGAATGCAACAAAATATAGATAAAAACATAAACACAAAGGTGGAACATAAATAAAACTTCTTTTTCTTTAATACCAAAGAATTGAAATATGCTTACATATAAAATGAAATTAAAATAGCTCAAGCGATGGTAGATTATCTCTAAGAAGAGACATGGTGGCTACATGCCTATCAACTGTGTTACAATGAGGCTCAAGGGAATTTTTATTATTGAACAACAAAGAGAAACTGTAAACAACCAAAACCCTAACCCTAGGAGATGGAACACCAAGAGTTTGTGGACCCCTTTGGGGTTAGTTGGGCAACCAACTTCCTAGGGTCGTAATTTAGTCATATGATCTTTGTTTCATGCATACGATACCTCATTAGAAATATCTCTCTGAGTACTACAAAATTTGCGGCAATTGTTGTAGACCTCAAAAAAACGTCATTTAGGGGGTCAAAACAACCCCATAAGTTCAGGACCCGAAAAACTGCTAAAAATAGTAAATGTTGTTATAATTAAGGAAACTGATGAAACTGACTAGAGGTCTAGGTGGAATAGGTGGGTGACCACCAATATCAACT
The DNA here is from genome assembly GCA_000404065.3 of Pinus taeda. Taxonomy (NCBI): domain Eukaryota; kingdom Viridiplantae; phylum Streptophyta; class Pinopsida; order Pinales; family Pinaceae; genus Pinus; species Pinus taeda. The sequence goes on along the minus strand of APFE030494935.1, from coordinate 41,897 downwards.
TGGATTATCCCCCCCCCCCCCCCCCCCCCATGAACCAATGGTCCCCATTGTGTGCAGAACATCCATGAGGAGAGGAAATTTCTATTGAACCCAGTCCCCAGTGAGCCACTTGCCCTGGTGAAGGAGTTGGCCTGCTTTGAAAACTCGATATAGCTGGATCCTCTGCTAGCAAGTATTATTGATTTGTGTGTCCATGAACCTGTTAGTTGTGGCATGTTCGATGTAGCTTGCGTTGAGCTATGTTGGTGTCAACTGCTCAGCAACGTTGGATGTGTCCAACAATGGGGGAAAGTATGGTCACAATCAGTCCACATTGAATACTGGGTGCAAGCCAAGGAACAGTGGAATCTTGAGTTCGAAAGCATTGTCCCCTACAGACTTAGTGATGGTGTATGACCCATATAGGAGCTGGTGAAGCATGCGGTGGGGCCCAACAAGGCGCTTATTATGAAAATGTAACCAAACTTTTTCACCCACCTGGAACTTGTGTGGCACCTGATGTTGATCATGACGTTGTTTGTACTTAGCATTGGCTCTATTCAATATATAATGGACATGGTTTAGGATGTGCTGAATAAATTCAATTAAGCTATTAGCTCTGTCAATTTTTATTAGACATTAGCTAAATTTGCTTGAGTATCTACAAAGAGTACGACCACATCAATGGGACATAGTGGTTGTAATCCCAACCCCGCCTGAAAGGGGTTGTGGCCAGTTGAGATATGGAGAGTTTTATTGTAGTTGTGCTAGACATAGGGAAGAATTTCATCCCATGTGTGTGGATGCTTAGAGTTGTACATGCGCAGAATGTGCATGATCATCCTGTTGACAATGTTTGGCCATCAGTTTGGGGGTGGAAGGTTCTGGACTTAGTGAGCTTGGTATCCAACATCGACCAAAGGCTTGACCAAAATGTACTCAGGAACCTGTTGTCCTGATTTGAGATAATGGAATGTCAGATCCCAAAGTGTACCCACACTCGTTCAAAGAAGAGCTTAGCAGTTGCTTTTGTTGTGATACTCTGCTTGCAAGTCTTAAGAATGGCCATCTTAGAGAACCTGTCGATGATCATGAAAGCACAGTCATTACCATGCTTCGTAGAAGGAAGGCCCAACATGTAATCCATGGAGAAGGATTCCCATGGCTGACTAGGAGCAGGCAGAGGACTATATAGGCACTGCTTCTTCATTTTCGGTTTGGCAATGGCATGGGTAGTGCAAGATCTAATACACTTCCCAACATCTTGCAAAGATTCGGCCAATAAAATTACTTCTGCAACACTACAACTATTTTCTCTACTCTGAAATGTATAATGACCCAACTATAGTACACCTCCCAAATCATCTTGGCACACTCACTTGAAGGAACACAGAGGTATCCCAGGTGGCATAACATTGTGCCCTAGAGGTGAAAATCAGGAACTTGCTTGCCTTCCAGGAGCATCTGGTGCGTGTTGCCAAATTATGGATCTCTATTATAAAGATGTGGCCACCCCGAAGTCTCGTGTCCACAAGAGTCGAGCACAGTGGTCAGTGCCATAACTGGTGGTCGGCTGAGATAGTCTGGAATAGTATTGGTGTTCCCTTCTTGTGCTTGATGTTCAAATCAAACTATTGCATATATGTGGTCCATTTCTGATGGCAATCATTTTGCAACTTTCCTCGTGTTTGTATGAACTATAGGGGTCGGTGGTCTGTGTGAATTATATTTTCCTTCACCATAATGTAATGCTTCCATTGTTGGTAGGCATGAACAATGGAATACATCTCTTTTTCATAAGTGGGATATTTTCAGATACGCCACTGGATGCCCCTACGGGGTAAGAACTACACCAATAACATAGTTGAAGGCATCTGTCTCAATTCCAAATGGTTGTTGCAGGTATGGTAATATGAGCATTGTTGCAAAGAAGAGGTGATAATTCAACTCGAAAAATGCCTTCTATTGGGATTAAAAACAAAATAACTTTGCTTTTGCTCCACCCTTGGTGACTTGATTCAAAGGCAAAGTGATATGAGAGAATCCCAACATGAACTTGCGATAGAAATTGGCAAGACCCATAAAGTTGTGAATCTTTGTTAGAGTGGTTGGAGTTAGCGAATCCAAAATAACTTGTATCTTGGTTGGGTCCGCATGCACACCTCGCTCATCAATTATGTACCCTATATATTGAACCTGGGTCATACTAAAAGTACATTTCTCCAAATTTCCACACAATTTGTGTTGCTGCGGGATTTGGAGGATCTATCGGATACGATGTACATGTTCTTACCCACTTTAGCTAAATATTAGGATGTCATCTAGGTACACTACCATGAACAAGTTGGCGAAGGGCCGCAAGATTTTGTTCATCAGTTGCGTGAAGGTTGCGGGGGCATTCTTACCCTCAAAAGGCATGACCATCCATTCAAGAAGGCCCTCCTTAGATTTGAAGGCAATCTCCCACACATCGAAGGGTTCAATTGGTACCTGGTGATAACCAGACTTCAAGTCAATATTGCTAAAATATTTGGCACCCTTGATCAGGTCCAAAAGGTCATCAATTTGTGGGATTGGATACCTATTCAGGACAGTGATCATATTTAGTGCCCGATAGTCAATATAGAGCCTCCAGGTCCCATCCTTCTTTTGTACCAACACGATCGGGCTCCCACTGAGTTTTGAGCTCAGCTTGATGTGCCCTTTCTACAACAAATCTTGTATCTTCCTCCTGCTCTCATCATTCTCTATAACAAATTTTTGATAGATTGGTCCATTGGGTAGTAGTGCGTCCAGGGTCAAATCGATGGAGTGCTTGACTTGACAGTGTAGGGGTACCTCTGTGGGTGAGGTGAAGATGTCCTTGTACTCTTCAACAACCTTTTCCATCTGTTGCTACCATGTATAGGAGCCCTGTATGGAGGCCATAGATGTAGCCACATTATTCTTCTTTCCTTGAAGGAAAAACATAAGGAAGGTAAATTTCCCATTCTGGGAAATGATGTTACTGCATTGCTTCACAAAGATCAAATAAATGGAGATAGGCAGTGTTACCTCTGGTATCCTGAATAACTTATTTCCCAAAGTAATAATAACAGTGTGAGGCCTAGACTCATACACAACATGATGCTTCCATAAGTATGGTTGGCCTAATAATACATCACAAACTTCAAGAGGAGCAACATAACATAGTACCTCATCTGTGAAGGCCTTTATGTTGTAGGGAAGGTGACACTGTTGGATGACATGAAGATCTCGTCCTTGGTGAAGCCACCTGATGGTGTACGAATATAGGTGTGGTGTGGTCACTAGGCCCATCCACTTCATGACCTATGCTAAAATGAGGTTCTTTTGGCTCCCGATATCAACAATGAACTACAATGGAGAGCCCTTCACCCACATTTGTGAGTGGAAGAGGCACTCCACCTCCACTGGATCTTCAGGCTCAATATTTTGGATATTGGTGGTGGAAACGGTGTCACTAGGCTCCAAATCAATAATATGCTTCCTTTTATCATTCCCCCTATCAGGTTCTGACTCAGAGTTAGAACATGCATTTTATTCGGAAGCCTTCAACTCAACCACAAATGACTGCTTGGCTTGAAAACTCGTATTGTGAGTGGCAATCTTATGGAACTCACACCATTTTCCTGTGTCCTTATTTGTCTTCGTAGTGTTTTTCTTTTCTTGTGTCTTTGAGGGGTTGTCTTGGGTCGCCCTGCCTTGCAATTTTCATCTATTCTTTGGTTTGGGGGTGCCTTTCCCTTGCTTCAGCTTCACAGATCCAAAGTCTTGTTTCTTCAATTTAAATTTTTTCTCGATCTTGACAACATACCAATAGGCGATGCCGATTGATGAGATGTCTAGGAACTCCATCTCATCCTAGATTTACTTGTGTATACAATCACAGTACTTGAGTACCAAGAGTTTCCCAAAATCCTTAATACTCAAATTCATTCGAAGGGTATGAAAAATATTTGTGAACTTCAGCACATCTTGGTCCTTTCCTTGCTGCGGTGTGGTCCACTTTATGTATTTATCTTCATAGATCCCGACAGGTTAGTACTTCTCCTTGTTGGCACATCGGAAATAATTCCAAGTGGGTTCAGCTGAAAATAGTGGGCGTTCCCTCTCGTCCCTCTTCTCATAGTAGGTTTCCCACCAGTCCTTGATGTGGGGGGGAAATTTGAGGAGTGCAAAAGTAATATTTTCTGGGTTGGAAAAATCATGAAACAAAAAATATCCTTCTAGCATATTTAACCATTTATCTACAACATTCACATATATTTGGCCTTCAAATATGTGGATGTAAAATTTTACTTGTACCTTAAAGGGAGTGGCACCTCCATAGTGTCTACTAGATGAAGATGCGTCGCTTGTGGGTAGTCGCTGAAGGATCTGGGAAAAGTTGTCCATCATTGCATTCCTCAGTCGCTCGAGGGAATCTTCGAGCAATATTTTTGAAGGATATCTTACTCCCTCATCTTTATTTTCTTCTGCCATGAGAGGTTGTCAGGGTTTGCGAGACTGGTGTTGCAAAGGTTTAACCAATTCGAGCCCTAACTCCTTATACCATGACCTCGTTGCGGACATGCAAAGAAAAACAGAGAAAGAGCAGACCAATCTAATACCATTGATCCAAACGTATACAAGAATTCAACAAAACACATATATAAACATAAACACATAGATGCAACAAAAATAAAACTTCATTTCATTAATATCTTATCCGAATTGGATCCTCAAACAATTCCATGATTGGTAAGAATGAATGGCAGACTTCAAGAAATCTTATAGCTATCAGAAATAACCTCTGAATAATAGCAATTTGCAGCCAGCACTTAGCAACAAGGAACTTGGGTCAAAGCGCGCTGACTGTTGGCCCATGGAGATCACGCATGGCGCAAAAATGGCAATTGGGAAGTTCAGATCCGGAAATGGAGGCTGTTTCTGATACAAGATTAGCACATTAGCACAAAGCACTAATCACATCTCACTAGGAAAAACCCCTCAAGAAGGAAAAGCCCAGAGTGCTTGGCCATAAGGGAAACCAGAAAACTATGGAAAAACGCTAAATTGACAAGGTAGGTCCCGCGCTCAAAACCGGCGGAATATCGAAGGCATTTCGGGCGGTAAGTGGTTTTGGCCGAGGACCCAGTGATTCCGCACACTGAGTGACGCGTGTCCCACAGGGAGACAGAGAAACCTCTTACATCGTGGGCTAACGGTCGAGCAACTCAACCGCGCGATATAAGCGAAGATGGTAGGATCCGGGGGCTCCAGATCAACGACAGAGGTTCAACCCGATGGATGACCGGATATGGGGGAGAAATAAAATACAGCGCATAAGATTTGAAGTCCGATTTGAACAATGAATCGACAAAAGGATCCGTTTCACAGGCATCTGGGAAATAACGAAAAAAAAAAACGACCGTTCAGGAAGAACTGACACTCAGTGCGCAAAGAGACAGGTGGCCACCTCTCTACGAAGCGTTATATAGTGATGATGACGCAGGGTAGAGGAGTCCCAGAAGGTAGAGGCAAGCGATCCAGAGAGTTGAGAAGCCGAAATGAATAGTCAAAGGAACGAACTGGCTTTAAAGCCACAAGCTGATAGGAAGTAGAACAAACAGTGAGGCAGAGAGGCAGTGAAGAAGCCGAAGGCCGAGAGACACAGAAAGAAAGGCAAAGTTGCAAAGGGCAAAGAAGTCAGGCTGACCATCAAAGTAAGGGCAACACCGACCAGTCAGAGACCAATTGAGGTCGAAATTCAGTAAGGAGAATCTGTGAACTCTAAGGACTTGGGAATTCCAAGTGTTATCCTACTGATCATCCTCTGTCAAGTGAGACTCAAATTGAGCTCCTTATTGTAATACTTTGCTTTAAAAACATAATAAAAATGCCACCACTGAAGGCTGGACCAAGAGACATAGCCTAGGAGGATTGGGTGAACTCCTTATTAAATTTTGTTGTGTTTATGTTTGCTTATTGTGATCTCTTACTGTTTCAAGTGTCTGTGTATTTCACAATCTTATCGATCCGTTGCAGAAGATAGCATAGACACACACACCTAGGGGTGATTTCATATCAAGCGGTATCAGAGCATTAGGTTGTTAAGGTTAGACAAGCTTGTGCTGGATTTAGTTGTTGAATGCTAACTAGATCAAAGCTCAAATTAGGAGAAGGAGAGTTGGTCGAGACTAATCCTGAAATTGGAAAAGTCTATCCTTAGAAGAAAATGTCGAAGGAAGGTTCCTTGGGCCCAGACCCACAATTTATAGAGAGTTTCCTGGCCATGAGGTCCATGGTAGAGGAAATGTATAGGGACTTTAGAAAACAAAAATATGAGGAATCATCAGGCTCCAAACAAGATAAGGGGGAAGAAGAATCTCTCCTCCATGACCACTCCAAAGGCAAAGGGAAAGAAGAAAGCTTTCTCTTACCTCCTAATAGCATTTAACATATAAAGAATACATCTTTGATTAAACTGGATGTTAAATTTGATTTACCAATATATGATGGAGAGTTTAATGCAAAAAAGCTGGACAATTGGATCAGACAAATTGATGTTTATTGTAGAGTGCAGAGTATCGACTCAGACAAGAGCAAGATTCAGTTGGCCAGCCTATGCCTTGGGGGCACTGCCTTGGTTTGGTGGGAAGGCAGGACCCAAGCTGACATGAAGAGACATGGTAAGACTCTTTCTGTCTGGAGTGAATTTGTTTCTGCAATCAAAAAACAATTATATCCATTGGCCTACATGCAACAAGCCCTGATGAGCTGGTAAACTCTTCGCCAATTGAAAGGGTAAAGTGTATAAGGTTACGCCCAAGAATTTAGGAAGAGAGCTTTCATTCTAGGAATCTCATTAGACTCACCTGAGACTCTGTTGAAGTACATCGGTGGTCTACATAGCTACATGAGGCACACTATCCTCATGTTTAATCCCACTAGTATAGATGAGGTATATGTTCAAGCTACGCATCTAGAAGCCAGAGGAAATAATGGGAACCCAGAGGTTGGAGAATCATCCAAGCCCATTGCAAGCAAGAATAAGGAGAATAGAAAATAGAAATGGAAAGAGAGGAAGGCCAACATTGCACAGAAAAGCAAGTCTTCATGCACTCACTATAAGAAGAATGGGCATGATGATGAGCACTTTTGGATTCTGCATCTGGAGCTGAGACCTAAGAAGTTCGAGGGCAATAAGAAGAAGATTGTTGCAACTATTTCAGAAAGATTTCGGGTCGGACTCAGGAGATGAAACAACCAATGCATCCATAGGTATAAAAGTAAGAATTCTGAAGCATCTACTAGTAACTATGCACAATCTACTATTGATGAAGAAAATGAGAAGAAAAGACATGAGCTTTTCCATATTCGAGTTATTTCCAAACATCAAAAGATTGATACTTTGTTTGATAGTGGCTCACAAGTAAATTTAATTTCTGAAGCAATTGTAAAGAAGTTAGGATTATTGACTACACCTCACAAGAAACCATACCCATTAGGTTGGTTAAGTGATAAAGCACAACTGCAAGTGACTAGATAATGTAAACTCAAGTTTTCTTTTGGGTCAACATTTGTAGATGAGGTTGAGTTAGATATAATTCCTTTGGATATATGTG
>APFE030494935.1:20597-33832 GCA_000404065.3 Pinus taeda | reverse complement strand
AAATAAACCTGATAAAACCAATGTATTTGAGGGTTGTGATGCTAAATAGCAAGCTGATTTAGAAAAAGTTGTTTCAGAGTATGATATCTTGTTTCAAGAACCTAAAGGTCTGCCACCCAAAAAGGAAAATAGTACATGATATTAATTTGCAGCAAGATGTTCCATTGCCTAACATTGGGATGTACAGGTTGTCCGCTTTAGAGAATTCAGAAATCAAGAAGTAGGTGTAGGAGTTGCTCGAGAAGGGGTTCATCAGACCTAGCACATCACCATGTGGGTCACCAATCGTTTTGGTGAGAAAGAAAGATCGCTCGTGGAGAATGTGCATTGATTACCGAGCACTTAATAAAATAACAATCAAAAATCGTTATCCCCTTCCTCGCATAGATGATCATATAGATAAGTTAAAGGAAGTTGTTTATTTTTCCAAGTTAGACTTGCATAGTGGATATCATCAGGTCAGAGTTGTACAACAAGATGCATGGAAGACCGCTTTCAAAACAAAGCAGGGATTGTAGGAGTGGTTGTTTATGCCTTTTGGCTTAACTAATGCTCCTGCTACTTTCATGAGAATAATGAATGATGTGCTCAGACCTTTTCTTGATGATTTTGTTATTGTATATCTGGATGACATTCTTATATTTAGAAAAACATGGGAAGAACATTTAAAGCATGTTAAGAAGACACTAGATGTCTTGAAAAGAGAAAAGCTTTATGTTAAACTCTCAAAATGTGAATTTGGAAAATCATCTTTGAATTATTTAGGACATATAGTAGGGGGTAGTGAATTGAAGATAGATTCCTCTAAGGTGGCAGTCATTGTAAATTGGCCTAAACCAAAATCTGCTACAGAAGTTAGAAGCTTCTTAGGAGCAGCACAATATTGGAGAAAGTTCATTTCTAACTTTTCCTTAATTGCAGCTCCCTTACATGCTTTAACAGGATTGAACAAGGTGTTTCGGTGGGGAGGCAAACACCAAAAAGCCTTCGACACCTTGAAAGAAAAGATTAGTACAGCACCACTACTAGTACTGCCAGATCTTCAAAGACCGTTCGAGATCCAAACAAATGCCAGTGACTATGCCATGGGAGTAATGTTGATACATCACGGTAAACCCATATGTTATCATTCTGAGACGTTTAACTCTGCAGTAGTTAACCATCCCACATATGATAAGGAATTGTATGCATTAGTACAAAATGTGAAAAAGTGGAAACATTACTTAATGGGCAAAGAAACAGTTATCCATACTGATCATCAACCACTTCAATATCTACACTCTCAAACTAAGTTGCAGCAATCAAGACATTACAGATGGATGGGGTTCCTACAGCTGTTTCATTTAGTCATCAAATATAAAAAGGGCATACATAATAAAGTTGCAGATATGTTATCTAGACCCATTATAAATGCATCTACTATACTTAAGCATAATTTTGTATTGCATGAGAGCTACATTGAACAATATGCTCAAGATATAGACTTTAAAGACGTATATGCAACTTTAAGTCAAGGAAAATGAGTAGAAGAATTGGATTATCATATTAAGGACCAACTCTTGTATCATTGTGGGAAGCTATGCATTCCACAAACTGAAAGAGTAAAGATAATTCGAGAAGCACACACTTCTCTAATATCGGGTCACTTTGGGGTAACTAAAACAGTTGCACAGCTGCAAAGATTTTGTTATTGGCCAAAAATGAACGAGACAGTGTCTTGATATGTAAGAGGGTGTACTATGTATGCTAAAAGCAAGCCCAGCAATAGGAAACTAGGCTTGTACACTCCATTGCCAATTCCTTCTCATCCTTGGGAAAGTGTTTCCATGGACTTTGTTGGAGGACTGCCTAAATCTAGGAAGGGTCATGATTATCTGTATGTTGTTGTGGATAGGTTCAGCAAAATGTGTATCTTGATACCCTGTATTAAATAGATTACAACTGAACAAACTGCAAAATTGTTCTTTGAACATGTATGGGTTCATTTTGGATTACCCATTTCCATTATATCTGATCGAGACACCAGATTTGTGGGGAAGTTTTGGTCAAGTCTGTGGGAACTGATGGACACCAAACTGAAGAAAATCACAACTTTCCATCCACAAACTGATGGCCAGACAGAAGTAGTCAACAGGACGGTGATCTAGTTGCTCAGGGGATATTGCAGCAAACATCCCGAGCTTTGGGATGAACATTTGTGTTATGTGCAGCATGCTTACAACCAAGCCAAACATTCTTCCACCCAGAGATCTTCTTTTGAGACATTTTTTGGTTTCACACCAAGGTCTCCCTTGGATTTTTTCTTTGGTAAGGACACAATAGTTGAGGGACACAGCGATGTGGACAAGAAAACTAGGTTCATTGAACAAATCCAAGAGATCCATAAGGCAGTATAGGAACAGCTGGAAAAGATCCATGCCAAATACAAGGCAAGGCATGACAAGCATCGGATGGAGCATAGTTTTCAAGTTGGTGATCAAGTCTGGTTGTATATCAACAAGGACAGGATGCAAGGTGAAGGTAAAAAGCTAAAACCAATAAGGTATGGACCTTTTAGGATCCTTGAGAAAATTGGTGAGAATGCTTTTCGCCTTGATTTGCCAGCTTATATGCACATCTACTTAGTCGTCAATGCAAACAACTTGAGACTATTTGAACCTTCGTTAATTGAAGATCCTGATGGGTAGAGTCAATTGCCTTCTATTGATGACCTATTACTTGAATATCTTAATGAATTGTAGGAAGACAGTTCTGGACAGGAAGGTGAGAATGACACACAGGGGAGATGTTGAGTACCTCAAAATTGGGCTCAGGGGTTCAAAGCCAAGCAGTGAAAAATGGATAGAGATTGGATAGGTGAGAAAGTTGTATCCTCACTTAGTCGATGCTTGAAAACCAACTTTTGGTGGTCCAAAAGCTTTTTCAGTGGGAAGGCTGTGATCTGAATTGGATCCTCAAACAATTCCATGATTGGTAAGAATGAATGACAGACTTCAATAAATCTTATAGCTATCAGAAATAACCTCTGAATAATGGAAATTTGCAGCCAGCATGGAGCAACGAGGACCTTCAGTCAAAGCGCGTTGACCATTGGCCCATGGAGACCGCGTATGGCGCAAAAATGGCAATTGGGAAGTTCATATCTGGAAATGGATGTTGTTCCTGATACGCGATTAGCGTAAATTGCATATCGCTGGGAAAAACCCCTCGAGAAGGAAAAACCCCGAGCGCTCGATCACAAGGGAAACCAAAAAACCGTGGAAAAGCGCTAAACTGACAAGGTGGATCCCGCGCTCAAAACCGGCGGAATATCGGAGGCATTTTGGGTGGTAAGCGGGTTTGGCCGAGGACCCAGCAATTCCATACACTGAATGACGCATGTCCAGCGAGGAGAGAGAGAAACCACTTACATCACGGACTAACGGTCGAGCAACTCAACCGCACGATATAAGCGAAGACCGTAGGATCTGGGGGCTCCAGATCAATGGCGGAGGTTCAACCTGATGGATGACTGGACCGGGGGAGAAATAAACTATGGTGCGTAAGATTTGAAGTTTGCTTTTACCAATGAATCGACAGAAGGATCCATTTCACAGGCATCTAGGAAATAACGGAAAAAAATATCGTTCAGGAAGAACTGACACTCAGTTCGCAAAGAGACAAGTGGCCACCACTCTGCGAAGCGTTACACAGCGATGATGACGCAGGGCAGAGGAGTCCCAGTAGGCAGAGGCAGGCGATCTAGAAAGCTAAGAATCCGAAATGAACATTCGAAGGAATGAACTAGCTTTAAAGCAACGAGCTGACAGGAAGCAGAACAGACAGTGAGGCAAAGAGGCAGTGAAGAAGCTGAAGGCCGAGAGACATAGAAAGAGAGGTAAAGTTGCAGAGTGCAGAGAAGCCGAGTTGGCCATCAGAGTAAGGGCAACACCGAGCAGTCAGAGACCAATTGAGGTCAAAATTCGGTAAGGGGAGTCTGTGAACTCCAAGGACTTGGGAATTCCAAGTGCCATCCTACTAATCATCCTCTGTCAATTGAGACTCAAATTAAGCTCCTTATTGTAAGACTCTACTTTAAAAACATAATAAAAGGCCACCACTAAAGGTTGGACCGAGAGATGTAGCCCAGGAGGATTGGGTGAACTCCTTATTAAATTTTGTTGTGTTTATGTTTGCTTACTGTGATCTCTTACTATTTCAAGTGTCTGTGTATTTCGCAATCTTATCGATCCGTTGCACAAGATAGCATAGACACACACACCAGCACATGAGTCTATAATACCTTCATTAATTTCCTGAGGTCACCTAGGGGTGATTTCAGATCAATATCAAAGAACTGAAATATGCTTACATACAAAATGGAAATAAACTAGCTCGGGTGATAGTAGCTTATCTCTTAGAAGAGATGTGGTTGCTACATGCCTTTGAACTATGTTATGATTAGGCTCAATGGCCTTTTTATTATTTAAAAACAAAGGGAAACCCTAAACAACCAAAACCCTAACCCTAGGAGATGAAACACCAAGATTTTGTGGGCCTCGTTGGGGTTGGTGGGTCAACCAACTTCCTGGGGTCATAACTTGGTCATATGATCTTCATTTCGCGCGTACGATAACTCGTTGGAAAGATCTCTTCGAGTACTATAAACCTAAGAAAACTTCATTTAGGGGGTCAAAACAACTCTGGAAGTTCAAGACCCGAAAAACTACTAAAAATAGTAAATGCTGCTATAATAAAGGAAAATGATGAAACTGACTGGAAATCTAGGTGGAATAGGTGGGTGGCCACCAATATCCACCTGGATCAGTCCTCCCCCCTTAGGAAACAATGGTCCCCATTATGTGCAAAGCCTCCATGAGGTGAGTAAATTTATGTTGAACCTCGTCCTTGGTGAGCCACTTGCTCTGGTGAAGGAGTTGGCTTGATTTGACAACTCGATATAGTTGGATCCTCTGCTGGCAAGTATTTTTTATTTGTGTTTCCATGATCCTATCAGTTGTGTCATGTTTGATGTAGCTTGGATTGAACATTGTTGGTGTCAGATGCTTAGCAACGCCAGATGTGTCCAACAATGGGGGAAAGCATGGTCGCAGTCTATCCAAATTGAATACTTGGTGCATGCTAAGGACAGTGGAATGTTGAGCTCAAAGGCATTGTCCCCTACAACCTTGGTGATAGTGTATGACCCATATCGGAGCAAGTGAAGCTTGCGTTAGGGCCCAACAAGGCACTCCTTCTACAAATGTAACCAAACTTTGTCGCCCAACTGGAACTTGTGTGGCACCCAATGCCAATCATGATGCTACTTGTACTTAGCATTAGATCTTTACAATATATCATGGACTTGCTAGTGGATGTGCTAAATGTGCTCAATGAAGTTGTTATCCATGTCAACTTCGGACTGGACATGATCTAAATCTACCTGAGTAGCTACAAATTGTATGGCCACATCAATGGGACATAATGATTGGAATCCCAACCCTGCCACAAAGGGGTTGTGGCCAGTTGAGTTGTGGAGAGCTCTATTATAGATGTGCTAGACATAGGGAAGGATTTAATCCCATGTGCATGGATGCTTTGAGTTGTACATACGTAGAATGTGCATGATCATCATGTTGATGACCTCTGTTTGGCCATCAGTTTGGGGGTGGAAGGTCATGGACTTAGTGAGCTTGGTACCCAGCATCAACCAGAGGCTTGAGAAAAATGTACGTAGGAACCTGCTATCCTGATCTGAGATAATGGACTGTGGGATCCCAAAGTGTACCCACACTCATTCAAAGAAGAGCTTAGCAGTGGCTTCTATTGTGATACTCTTCTTGCAAGCCACTAGAATCGCCATCTTGGAGAATATGTTGATGACCACAAAAATGCAGTCATTGCCATGCTTCGTAGAAGGAAGGCCCGACATGTAATCCTTGGAGATGGATTCCCAAGGTTGACTAGGAGTAGGCAAAGGAGTATATAGGCCCTGCTTCTTGATTTTTAGTTTGGAAATGACATATCTATTGCACGATTTAATGTACTTCTCAACATCCTGTTGGAGGTTCAGCCAATAAAAATACTTCTGCAACACTGCCATTGTTTTCACTACTCTGAAATTCCAGGGACCGGACTATAGTGTGCCTCCCAAATCATCTTGGAATAATAGTGTGCCCTAGAGGTGAAAATATGGAACTTTCTTCCCTTCCTAGAGCATCTGGTACGTGTTTCCAAATTCTTGATTTCTCTCCTAAAGTGTTGGCTTGAGGGGGCCTGACCAAAGATCAGAGTTAATTAGCCAAAAAAATCCCTACACTACTGGCCCATTCAGCAACAGCCCACGAGCATGGACCAAGGCCTCACCCGAAGCAGTATGGGGGGAATGTTGGAACCAAGTTTCGCACCCTTGAGATGTCTGAGGGGTCGATTTATTCCAACTGTGAATACATTCGCACATGTTACTTCACGCACTGCCCTGACCTGCGAGACCTCCGTGATCTATTATAATCACATTTGCGCAGCCCTAACCAGGGGCTGAGATGCTTTCGCGCTGCTAACCCAGCGATCTGCGCTATTTCCCCAAGTTACACCTTGGTTCAAAATTTGTTCAGAATTTGACTATCTTCACTGATTTCAGAAATGGTAAAGACAGGTTGTATAGTGTCCTCATCATCGACCCATTCATTATCTCATATTTCTGTAATTGTTTTTGCAGGAGGATACATATTAAATTTCTTTGTCGAATTACCATCAGAAGTATACATATCCCCTGATCTACAACTGATAAAAGCATCAGCTGTGGCTAGCCAAGGTTTTCCTAAAATGAGTGGGTGCCCTCCTAGATTACTCTTGGGAGTTAGAATCATGAAATCGACTGGATATTCCCAAGAATCTAAGGAGACCGAAATGTCTTCTAATACACCATCTGGTTTAATAATTGATCGATCTGCAAGTTGTAGTAAAGTAGGTGTAAAAAGAAGATTAGGAAGTTTTAGCTGTTCCATAGTCTGTCTACTCATACTGCTGATAGCAGCCCCTAAATCAATCAAAGTATTTGGAATTTCTACCCCATTGATACGTGTTTTGACAATTGCACTACCAGGATCTACATACTTCTACATGATAACTTTTCCCATCATGATATCTGCAATTTTTCCTACCAGGTGGATTCTTCTTGTATCTCTTGGTTTCCTTCCTGGTCTTTTGAGACTCAACTCCTTTATTGTTTTAGCTAGAATAGGAATTTCTCTAATGGCTTGTAACAAGGGAATCTTGATACAGACATTCTTTAATTCATCAAGAAAATCATAGTCAGGCAACGAGATTTGTTTTTCCACTCCTTTACCAATTTGTAATATTTTAGGAAAAGGAGGTGTGGATGAAGATGCAGGTTGCTTGACTATAGCAGTTGTGGGGGTTGATCCTACTTCTTTTTCTTCTTGAGTGCTTGGGTTTTGAAGAGATGCTTCAAAACCTTTATTGGCTTTAAGAGATTCTTCCTCATAAATGCTTTGCTTTTGAGCATCTATAGAAGGCTTGTCTAAAACTCTACCAGATCTGAGTTGTACATCATTGAGAGGAACAATCATATAGGTAGGAAATTGTTGTCCTTCTACCATGTAAGCATTTTGAGGGTTTTTATTATTTGGATTTGGAAATGGCTGGGAAGGTAATTGATTTGTCTTTTGTTGGAATGGAAGCAAGAGTTTGGAATTTGGATTTTGTTGAGAAGGTTGTTGTTGTGGAAATGGTAATGAAAGTTGTGAATTCTGATTTGGAGGTTGTGGAACTTGTTGGTTTTGAAAAGATGGAGGATATTGATAAAATTGAGAAAATCTCCCATAAGGACTTTGCATACCTTATACCCATGATTGAAATGGATTTTGAGGTTGGGACCAAGGTTGTTGCCAAGGATTCCAATTTGGTGGGGGTTGAAAGTTCGAGGGGTTATTAAACCCTTGATTTTGTTGCCCCTGCCAAGGTCTCCTTGAAACAAAACAAAGAGACTCAATTGAATTTGGGTCTTCTTGAAAGATAGCTTTGAGCCTAGGAATTGAAGGACAATCCTTGGTCTCATGGATTTCTGAGCAAATTGCGCATGTTTCTACAACTTTTGCATCCAAGGGGCATTCCCTTAGAGCATGTTTCTTCCTACATTTTGGACAAAAGATGGCCAAAGCTTCAGCTTCTTCTTTCTGCTTGTTTTGTATCTTAAGGTTGTCTAGTTGCTCACTAAGACTCCCTAAAATATTTGTTTTGAACTCATCAAGCATGTTGCCAATCTCAGCCCTATTCACTGATCCAGTTGCAGATTTATTTGCTCTAATGAGAGAAGGACCTCTAGGCCCTTTTCCAGTTTTAGATTTTCCCCTTGAGAGATGGACACATAGCTCTACTATATCATGAAGTGGAAGTTGAGATATATCTCCTTTCCCCATCATATTCAAAATATCTATCCATTCATCTCTAATGGCTTTTAATGGAAGGGCTTTCAAGGTTTCCTCATCTAGGTTATTCATTTTTGCTCTTTTGAGGTTGTATTGAAATCTTTCACGTAAATCCTCCAAGTTTTCATCTTCTTTTTATACCATTTTGAATACCTCATCCTTATGATTGGTGGGCATACAATAGTCCAAGTATCTATCCAAAAATGTTTGTTTCATGTCATTCCAAGTCCTAATAGATTGAGTGACTAATCCCATGAACCATTTTAGAGTAGCTCCCTTCAATGTTGAAGGAAACAGCTTGAGTTTTTGAGCATCTTCCATGTAATCATAAGTTCAGCACACGACTTCAAACTCAAATAAAAATGTTTCAGGGTCCTCACTTCTCAACCCATAAAAGTCTGGGAGGACAGATGGTGAGATGTTTTTCATTGTTGTTCGAGATTCCTCATCAACTATAGGAAATCCAAATGAGTTATCTCCATCCCTGTTTCCCCTGTTGTTACCTCTACCTCCTCCATTGTTTCCTCCTCCTCTACCTCTACCTCTATCTCCTCCAAATCCGTTTACTACTTCCTCTATCATGATAGCTTCCTCAGAGATTTCAGAGTCCTCTGGTTCTTCTACTAATGGCGAATGAGGAGGAATTTCTCCCTCTTCTTCTTCAGGTGATTCTACTTCCTCGATTACAATGTGTTTTCCTATAGAAGTAAAGAAAGGGTCTTTCCCTAACTCAGATTCGGTGGATAGTGTGGGAGAGTCTCCTAATTCAACTACCGCCTCTTGAATTCCAGGGATCCTAGGGCTAGGAGTATGAGTTGGAGATGTTGGAGGTCTATCTTGCCTATACCTTGGAGTAGATGGAGTTGTAAAAATCGAACTCTTGGCCCTAGCTATAAACCTTCCCCTAGAATCTCTTGCTCTATGCATGTCATTTCTATTTTCTTCAAGTCAGGTTAATAATTCTCTTTTTGGTCTTCCAGATCACTCTAGGTGTAAGAATAGAGAATACTCAAGAAATTACTGAATCAATAACTCTCTTTTCTGATCCTCCAGGTCACACTAGGTGCAAGAGGAGAGCATACTTTGAGAAATCATCAATTTTTTACCTTCCTTGAAATATTCTTGTTTTTTTTTAAGAAGTTGGCTACCTAGTTTCACTTCCCCGGCAATGGTGCCAAAATGTTTGGTCAATTTAGTGTGTCCTAAATTGCTATATAAATTTTCAATTCGGGAGTCGTAAACTGCTAAAGTGAAGTGCACTATATATGCAAGATAATCGTTTTCTTATTTCTTTGTCGTTTTTAGTTTTTTATTTGTTTTTGGATTTATATTCTTGTTGATTCCCTAATGTGAGATGGTAATTCTAATAATCAAGTATGGACAAAAGTATTCAAGGTAATGGTGGCCTTTAAAATAATTTTCAAACTTCAAAATGTTCCAAAGATTTTCAAACTTACAATGATGAAATCAAGATGTGCCTAGATTCTAATTAAAAAAAATAGTGAACTAGTGACTATGAAACCCAGTATCCTTGCTGCTGTATAAAAAGGAAAAGGCTGAACTCAAAGAAATTAAAAAACAGTAAGAAAAGTAAACTAAATCATATCACATCAACTCATTTTTGACCCCTCACCATTCGACTCTCTCTGGCTATAGGAGGTAATCATACACAAATTGAGTAATCTGATATCTAAATTGCATAAAATAAAACTAAGATCAAACTACACATTCATCCTACAATCCCTCAGCATTCGACTCGCTCTGGCTATAGGAGGTAACCGAGAATGATATGAGTAATCTAATCACTAATTTGCAAAAGTAAATAAACTAGTATCAAACTATACATTCACACTCAATCCCTCACCATTCGACTCGCTCTGACTATAGGGGGTCACTGAAAAATGATATGAATAGTCTAATATCTATCTTGCAGAAAAGTAAATGAACAAAGAAAAACTAAAAGAAATAAACAGTGCTGGAATTAGAACTAAGAAAAAAAATCAACAGAAGGAAAAGATAATTCCATCATGTCATTAGTCATCAAAAAGCTATATGCACTTGCCCGGTCTTTCTATTAGAACCTAAAATGAAAACACTGATCAGTTGACAGTCAATTGAAAGCATAAAAGAAGCTATGGACAGCAAACAACATAAATACCATGAGCAATGTAATATATATAGCAAACATCTATGGCATCAAGAGTGTAAATGAAGAAAACATGAAGCTATACAGTAACTACAGGACCTTGGTGTACAGGGGCCCTCTGCAACCTCAGCCATTCAGAAACCAATCACGGATTTGAACTCAAAATCAGTGTCTTCTCATATATTGCAGTACAGTCATAAAATAAAGAGTAAGTCTCGGCTCGATGGCTCGTAAAAACAGTCAAGATTACATATCATTAGCTAGCCTATACGCATACGAAGATGCTTTATTTATAGAAGGAAATACATAACTAATTCCTAAGGTCTGCGCTAGTAGACAGACACGTAAAAGACCATATTCGGAAATCTAGCAGCATGGTAGCCGTGGGAAATAAATCCAAGGAGGGTGGTTTGTTGGATTCGGTTCACGGGCAGTCCCCAGGTGTTAGCACACCTCCTAAATCTCAGGATCTTGCCACGCAATCCTCCTCGTGATGAAAAATAGAGTCCTGCCACCGCAAAACTCCTAGTGTTGACCACCGTTTGACTGGCTTTGACCGCGGGCTTCTGTGAGTGATTCAGCTGAACCAAGGGGACACGTTCCATGTCCACATCATTTGTAGCTTGCCCATGTGGCCGGATTCTTCAGTAGACACCTGTAGTATAGATTTTAACAAAAAGGCTGCGGAAAGTGACAAGATTCCGCAGTTGATTGAGCAAAAATCTAAATCAAACAGCGGTCACAAGACATAGTTAGGAAACCATTTATATGCTCTTTTTAAACTAATATGCAATGATTTGATAGCTTGGAGGTTCAAGTAACTGGAGAAAAATGCTAAAAAGGTATGTAGGGAAGATGTAAGTTTGGGACTCAACATTTACATTTGGATCTTCCTCACGCGGCTCAAACCTCATCATCTGTAGGTTCTGAGTCGGGGGAGGTGGTAGTGCTCCCTTGTCGCATATCCTAGTTATCAGCGTAGGAAAATCTTCCATCTCATGATCAAACAAGGTACAATATAGACATGATGAGCACATTGAATTTGTACAATCGCGAGTATAATGTTTTGGCCCTCCGCAATTGTAGCATATTAGCTGTCCGTGACCTCTTCCAAGTCCTCCTCGACTTCGGCCTCATCTGTGCCCCTGAAATCCTATGCGCCACTCCTACATTCTGGTCTAGGGGCCGTGATTCAACCTGAACTTTGTAGGTGGGAGTTCTATCCATCATTAAATCATAGCTTCTACAAGTGCACTCATCATGTCCTATTGATCTACAAAAGTTACAGAATAATTGCTACGAACTTTGTGTATACTTCTGTAACAAATGGTAGTTGTCTGTAATGTTTTTCCCTCCTATTTGAAAAATCGTGCACCACAAGGCAGGCACCGCGCTAGGTCCTGCTTGTGCCTTCGGTCTTAATGGCATCGATCCTCCTCTCGTGAGGTAATTCGGGAACACCGGGCAGTGTTCCTTATCATGACCGTGACCCTTGCATTTTACGCACCACACCTCTTCGCGCACTTATGGTCGAATTTTCCTATCCTGTTTCAAACTCTGCATCTCAAGGCATAAGTTTTTCAACTATGTGTGGATCTACTAAACTCCCAAGTTAGGATCGTACATTGGGGTCTCATGTAGTCTCATTGCGATCTCCAAGGCTTTCGCCTGAGTTGTTAACCTCTGCTGTGACAGCGCGTTCCTCAAGTGCAGTGTTAGCGATGCTACAAACCATTTGTGGTGTTGTCCATCCGTCAAAGTCATATTAGCTTTGGGAATTGTGCACTTCAACCTCTGATCCAACTCCCAAGGAGTCTCGCCTAGTAGCATTGTGATCTCTTTGAACCCTGTGATCAACTGCACTTCTGACTTTGCCTGCTAAATTCCTTATTTAGCGCAGTTTGGATATCCATAATCCCCGCATTCGGATTTTCATTAGAATGCTTAATATACCAGGTCAGTGCGTGATCCTGTAGGGTGCTAACTAGTGTCGCTTTCTTTACATTTTCATCTATGAAAAAACAAAACTGGTCTGGATCCTCATTTCCTACTCTCTTGAACACAGGAAACTTTATCGCACTTTCCATATTAACTCGTCGTGGTGGCATAGGTGGTACGGGTGAAGATGGAGGTGAAGGCGGTGATGCTAGCAGTGGTGTGGGTGGGGGTGGTATGCGTGGAATCCTTTTCCTTATCAAATTGATTGCACTTCACAGAGAGACCTTCGTGAGCTCTTCCTCGTCCCCTCGCAGAGGTGAAATCAGAGGGCTATTCTCTAGTCCCTTAATTCCTTTGTTTCTATAGGTTTTTCCACTTCATGTAGCTCCCAACATCAACGTAATTGAATAACCCACTTTTCACACAATAGCATTTTAATCCAAGTATTCAGATACTTTACGTACTTACCTCGTGGTCCTTTGAGGAAGTGCCACTCTACCACGCTATATTTGACTAAAGTATCTACCGTGAACTCAGTAATGAATAATCACTGGGTTGATCGGATTATAGGGGGATTATAGGTTTTAACCCCATACAGAAATTACTTGCATACGAATTCTAAAACACAGAAAATAAACAATGCAAGAGCATAACAAATAAAACACATATACACAGAGATTTCCCCTGGATCCCAAAACCAGGACTACCAGCTTGATTTTTCA